>BLKR01012991.1:0-14470 GCA_011170035.1 Teleogryllus occipitalis | reverse complement strand
ATATTTTAAACTCAAATAACAAAACAAAAGTAATGTGGAATGTAAGAAAAAATACTACCAAATCACCTAGAAACCCCGTAGAGAATGTTGTTTTAAAATATAACGATATAAATGCGAACGATCCGGCAACAGTGGCTAGTCTCTTTAACCAATACTTTTCGAGAATTGCTGCCGATCTCACTAAGGGTCTTCAGCCACAAAATTCAAAAACAGACAGTTCACCCAAAATTTTAGACACAATGTTCGTTTCCGAAACTTTTTCCTATGAAATTCTCAAAATAATCGGTAAACTAAAAATAAATATTCGTCCGGTTTAGATGAATTCCCAGATTCTTTGTTAAAGACTTGTGCGTATGCCATTATACACCCGTTAACTCACATATTTAATGCATCTTTATGCACTGGAACGTTTCCAGATATTTTCAAAACAGCTAAAATTAAGCCGCTCTTCAAAAAAGGCAACAAAAATGAAAATCAAAATTATCGGCCCATTTCTCTTCTATCAGTTTTTTTCAAAAATATTAGAGATTCCTTACGTACGAATGGGAAACCACTAAACACGACGCGCTTTCAGACGCCCTAACATGGATTAGAAAAATAAAAATCAACGAAACAGCTATATTTTCTTTTTCAAAGATGCGCCTCATCATTGATCAAAACGAGGCACCTATTGGATTATTTTTGTATCTCAAAAGCTTTTGACGTCATTGATCATGACATTTTACTTTCCAAATTACTTACATATGGAATTCGTGGTATTGCTCTAGATTGGTTATGTTCGTACCTTAAACAACGATCCCAGAGAGTTGAAATATCTTACTGGAATGATGGAACATTACGTACGCACCTTTCCGACTCTTTGCCCGTTGCATGTGGAGTTCCTCAAGGATCGATTTTAGGCCCTATTCTGTTCCTACTTTACGTAAACGATATGCCCTCGACGATTCGAAACGGAAGAACGGTTCTCTTTGCGGATGATACGAATATCCTTTGCAATAAAGAAACCGTAAATAGTACAATATCAGATGTTTCAAATGGGTTCCGAAATAACAAATTAATATAAACGAAAAGAAAACGGTTTTAATGCAGTTTTCCATATCAAATAAACAATTCCTGTGCTCCATTGAAATGAACAATGTACCATTGACTGATGTTAAAGGCATCAAAATTTCTTTTAGGTCTTCAATTCAGTCGTAAACCTTAAATGGAACGTCCATTAAAATGAAATTGAACACAAAAATTAAGTTCATTATGCTACGCGTTCAGAATTCTTGCAAATTCAGTCAGCCTTCATACTGCTTTCGTTGTGTATACTTCGCGAATGTTCATTCCCCGCCTGAGATATGGTACATTGCTCTGGGAAATAAGCATCTTATAGCTCCCAGACTTTTAGATTACAAAAACGAATTGTACGAATAATAACCAAATCCCACCCACGTGATTCATGTAAGCCTCTCTTCATTAATCTAGAATTCTACCATTACCGTGTCTTCTTATTTACGAATCAGTGGTTTTTGTCAAAAATGACTTGCTTAAGGGCGGGAATATATTTTCAGAAAATGCTGAAGTCTATTACTATAACACTCGACGTAAAAATCATATTCATCAGGTGACAGTATCAACAGCTCATTACAAAAAATTCACATACAATACATGTACATTATTTTACAACACTTTGCCAGATGACATTAAACGATTAAATTCAATGGAAAAGTTTAATTCCCAAGTGAAATCGTTTCTGCTGCATAACTGTTTCTATACAATTAGACTATACTGAGCATCCCAAGAAAAGTAATATTAATTTTAACAATGATACATAATGCATTATTTACCATTTGGACTGTATAAATGAGTATAAAACAAATTCTTGTAATGTACTGCTGAATATGGAAGTTTCCGGTTGCATTCCTGGCCTCGATTGTAAGTTTTTCGTCCAGTTTCCCTGATCCATTGAGCAAATGCTGAGATGGCCCTTGTTTTGATTCTGGACATAAATGTAACTTCATTTTCTGTGCACGTCTTCTAGAATTCAGTGGGAAATACTATTATTCAAATTATCGTTTCCATGTTGTCGCGGCAGGAAGTAATAAGAGCCAAAATTTATTGCTTATTTATCTTTGAAAATAGATTTTATTACATGGGAAATTTTTTGTTGTTTTTTTCTCCCTTTCAAAATTCAAAATTTATTGCTTATTTATCCTTGAAAATAGATTTTTTATATGGGAGTTTTTTTGTTTTTTTTTCTCCCTTTCAAAATTCAAAATTTATTGCTTATTTATCCTTGAAAATAGATTTTATTACATGGGAGTTTTTTTTTTCTCCCTTTCAAAAATTTAAAATTTAAGTAGTATATGACTTAGTGTAGGGATCACAGAATTTTGAAAATGTGCACAAAATTCACTTTTCCCCATAGCACGTCATACGCAGTTTTTAACAGTTTTTTGACGTAAAATAAATAAAAAATAAAATAAAATTATACCAATGTATATTTTTTTTAGCGTCGCTACCTCTACATTGTAAATAATTTTACACATTAATATTTTTTTAAGCACAATACTTCTAAAGAATTTATTTTGTAATAATTTCTTGTAAGGTTTTTGGGAACTTAGTTTTCTCTGAAGATTAGCTCAAAATCGCCCATCTCCAAAGAACGTTAAAGTTATACTCTCAAAAAGAGCTCCGATTTTTCTATGTCAATGTGCAAGTAGGACCATATTTTATTCTTCGATAATCTTTTTAATGTCATCTTCATGTGCTATTCGTTGGGACAGAATAAGTGAAAAGAGGTGCGGTACACGACAATAGTGAGTATTTGGGTATTGATGGGCAATACAGAAAAGTTACCACGACAGAGATGGAGGAATTCGCTTCGGTAGTGGCTGACAACTTGACGACTAACATCACAGTCTCTGAAAAACTGTTAATCCACTTCGGTGATCTGGCCAGGTTATTGCTCATATGGGAAGAGCACCTACTATTCAAACACCACACGCGTCCCTTGTTTGTCACCGGATCAACAAAATTGCATGGTGCAACATCTGTTGTAAGACGCATGAACTAATTTGCGTCGCTCTAGTTAGCGATCTTTCTGTTGACCTCCAGACCGTAACGACAGTTCCTCGCTAAATGACCTGGCTTCTTACATTTATAATAAAATATAATTTCATCACCTTTAACTGTTATTCGATTTTTGTCGTTTCTGTACACTGAAGAATTTTTCTTTCGTAGATTTGTAGAGCAGCCTTCTTGCACGCTGCTAACACGTTCTTCAAAGCTTCATTGCTAGATTATGTGGCGTCACTTTCCTCGAGTTCTAGATGTTGATGGGGAGGTAGAGGTCTTGTCATCCTTTCTTTCGTTTTTTTTTCATTCTTTCGTTCATTTCATTCATTCTTTTATTTCATCCATTTCTTTCCAGCAGCATTTATTCCTTCGACGTTGCGTTTAGGAGACTTGTAGATGCCTGTGACGTAATTCCAAATTTTGTTCTTTATCTGCGAAGCTTTCATATACATTCGCCCTGTGTCATTGTCACGCGATAGCGATTCAGTGCGTAACACTCCTGAAGACAATTACTATTTTTAGAACTCAGTCGTCAAAATCAGTTTCTCGTAATTCATCGTCGTTACCAATTCTTCTAATACCAGGACTGAATTCTTTCATAATTGATATTATCTTGGTTCATAACCATTGTAGAGAATAGCAGTGGCGAATTACAAGAAAATAGTGATACTTAATGTAATGGGTGTAATAAGTAACATAAATGGATTACAAAGCAATGTTTCTTAGTCACATATAGAATGAAAAAACATATGTTGTCCTCCATCCCAACCATAACTATGCAAGAACCGTAGCACATCTTCGTGAAGAGTCTAAACCCTGTTTTACACGGTCATGTTTACATCCTTTTTTCTCATTATTCTGTACAGAAACTGGATGGAAAACGAACGGTCTGTTCTATGCGTACCGAAACTGGATGAACGTGATTCCAGCGTTTTACATCTTCATTTCTGGTCTGTACGTAATCGTGATGAAAATACTACCTCCAAACGCTGCAAAAAGCGCTTGAAGTTTAACAGTTGTACATCGCATTTACGGAAAAAAATTAAATTAGCGGGAAGAATGATAAGGTAGTTACGAATTTGCAGAATAAGGAATAGAAAGACGTGTGAGGTATTGTGGCTATATTTGCGAGAGGGTTCACTGAACGCAAAGATTCAATATCACAAACAACACTCAAAATGAAACAACACGTGCCCACGCTACGCTCCAGATATATATACTGTAGTCAAGCTGAATGAAATTGTACGGAAAAATGAAGCATGCATACTTTTTTTGTACAAATTACATCCAGTGTGGTCAGTATCGACGAGAAATAATGAAGAAATGACCGTGTAGAACAGGCTTAAGGCTTGTTCCTTTCCAAGAATTTTAACGGGTCTTTCCTACTTCTCCTCGGTCTGTCAATTTCGGTTCTTCCCCTCGGATATTCATCTCTACCAATCTACAAGATTCTTTTGTCCCCCTTCTCGCAATATGATCATTCCATTAATTTCCTCGGTTAGCTATCCAGACCGTAATGGGCTTAATTTTTCGCTCTTCCCTGATGTTTCTGTTTCTTTCTTTATCCAGAAGAGTGTGAATTGTAATTTTTTTCTCAACTCTAATTTCAACGACCTCAAGTTGTTGTTGGTTGCGTTTTGTTTCACTTCTTGTTTCTTCTGCATATTGGTCTAATTATTGTTTGATATATTCTAAACTTCGAGTCCTGTAACAGATGTTTATTATACCATATTGAGTAGTTGAAGCATCCAGTGATCTTATTACACCTTACTACTTGCTTTATTATTTCTTTATCTGTTTTCCCTAAGCTTGTTATTGATGTTCCTGTAAATACAACCCTGCTCCGACTCCTGCTCCGACCCCTGCCCGACTCCTGCTCCGACTCCTGCTCCGACTCCGGCCCTGACTCCCTGCTCCGACTCCTGCTCCGACTCCTGCTCCGACTCCTGCTCCGACTCCTGCTCCGACTCCTGCTCCGACTCCTGCTCCGACTCCTGCTCCGACTCCTGCTCCGACTCCTGCTCCGACTCCTGCTCCGACTCCTGCTCCGACTCCTGCTCCGACTCCTCCTCCGACTCCTCCTCCGACTCCTCCTCCGACTCCTGCTCCGACTCCTGCTCCGACTCCTGCTCCGACTCCTGCTCCGACTCCTGCTCCGACTCCTGCTCCGACTCCTGCTCCGACTCCTGCTCCGACTCCTGCTCCGACTCCTGCTCCGACTCCTGCTCCGACTCCTGCTCCGACTCCTGCTCCGACTCCCAAAGCTCCGACTCCCTGCTCCGACTCCTGCCCGACCCTGCTCCGACTCCCACCCGACTCCCTGCTCCGACCCTGCCTGCTCCGACTCCTGCCTGACTCCTGCTCCTGACCCCCTGCCCTCTGACTCCCTGCTCCGACTCCTGCTCCGGACTCGCCCGACTCCTGCCCGGCTCTGCCTGACTCCTGCTCCGGACCCTGCCCCCGACTCCTGCCCGACTGCCCGACTCCCGTCTGACTGCCCGACTCCCGTCTGACTCCTGCTCCGACTCCTGCTCCGACTCCTGCTCCGACTCCTGCTCCGACTCCTGCTCCGACTCCTGCTCCGACTCCTTCTCCGACTCCTTCTCCAATTCCTTCTCCTCCACCTTCTCTAATTCCTTCTCCTCCACCTTCTCCTCCGCCTTTGCCTCCGCCACCGCTGCCGTCACCGTCACCACCGCCTCCACCACCACCTCCTCCACCGCCTCCTTCCCCGCCTCCTTCCCCGCCGCCTCCGCCTCTTCTTCCTCTTCCTCCTCCGCCTCCAGCTCTGCACCTCTACCTTGTGCACCTGTTCTCCCTCTACCACCGCCACCTCTTCCATTTCCATTTCCATCGCCATCCCCGCCTTCTAAACCGCTTCCTTCGCCTTTCTCTACCACCGCCTTCACCTCCACCACCACCTACAACTTCACCTCCTCCACTGCCATCTCCATTTCCCCCTTCACCTCCACCTCCGCCACCACTTCCGCCTACAACTCCACTTCCACTTTTGCTTCTGCCTCCAACTCCGTGCCTCTGCCCCCGCATATACTCTCCTTCAGTGAACACCTCCACTGTCCTCCCCTCCCCTCCTTCGTAATCACCCACATCGAGAATCCCTTCCGCCTCCATCGCCCAAGTCACCTCCCTTCTCCTCCCCTCCCCTACCCGCTAAATTCTCAATCTCCGACTCCCGCATCCGCGTTGCTTTGTTTCTACGGTTGCAACTTCCTTGTCACTTTCGCAGGTCACATTCACAAAGCCCGTTCAGTCCCTCACTTCCTGCCTTTCCCAGAACGTACAGCACCGATCTACTCCGCTGTACGCGACTAGATGGCAAAACGAACACGGCGGAACGCTTCCTGATTGCTTGTCTGGCATACTGAGCCGGCAGATCGAACTTAGCGCTTACCGGCGCAGTAGTGTGACAAAATCAGATGGGTAGACACCGGCATGAACGGCACATGCTTTTAGAAATGAAATATTTCAAAGCATAGTTAACTCAGTAGGTATAACTAACAGGGTGACGGCCTCAATGTACGGAACTTTCATTATTTCAGTTATAATTTATCGGATGGGTTGAATTTTAGTGTCTTCTGTTGGAGGATGGGGGCCATGTTGAAGGATACATCAGGAAGCTTTCCTCATGATTTTAAAATCTAATTGTTAGAAATTTTTGCAGTACAATTTTCTGTTTACGATTGATACATCATTCCAGCACTTCGATAATCATTTTTGGTGTAAATTACTTTAGTTTTGCTGTCTTGTGTTACTACGTAAAAAGTAAAGAGAAAATATTCTTATCTATCGGCGGGAAATGGCGAATTTTCGACACAAAAGCGATTATTGTCGTGCCCTGGTAAGAAAAATTGGAAATATCTTCTTCCTATATTATATGTAATCATAAATCACGTGTTGTGGGTCCGTGATACCGAAAAATCAGATGACGGCAAAACGTGTTTCTTTGTGGTAAACGATTGCACTTACATCGTTCACTCGATCTTTTCGAATCCTGATCCAACAGTCTCCGTTCGTACTGTACGAACTCAAGGCCCTGCATGTTTGAAATTCAAATTTGGGTTATTAGAAGACTTTGCATAAAGTGTCAATATGTTCAAACTTTTCTGAAAAAGGCTTTAATTTTTTGTTGTTGTTGTTATCACGGATAGAGTAAAGGACGCTTAAAAATAACATTGCTGTAATTTTCATTGAACTCTCTCCCTTTTTGAAAATTGCATAAGTTATAAATTATAGGTGAGATATTTAGTTTTTTTTAAACGCGTCGGCAAAAGTGAGTACGTCCAACCGACTGCGTAGTGTAGCGGTAAATCACATGGCGAGTTACCGCAACTCCAACTACCTGAGTTCGAACCTCGGCCAAATTTTTGCTCGTTGGATCAATTGATTGTTAGTGATTCCAGGCGCGTCAACTACTATGGTCATTATACCCGTAAGTGTAGTGACTGTTTTTGCTCGGGTGATGGCGGTGGTCTTCCCCCACTCGATGGCCAGATCCGGCGCCAATCTACCGTCAGCTAACGGGGTTCCCCAACCAGGACTCTCCCACCAGTGGGGCACCGCCCCAGCCGGGACAAGCTCTAAGCTCCCGACCGGTCTCCCGGAATATGTGGTTGTGTAGTGCATGTTAGTGTAGGGGTGTGTATAAGGGGTGAGGATAGGAGAAGGAAGAGGAAGGACAGATCGCATGCGGTCCGTGGTCCGTTTGTTTGGGTACTGCTCCAGCTTTCGCCAGTTAATCGGAGAAACCACGGAATACTACCGATCAGAGCAGCCGGTCGCTAGAATTCTACTCCAGACAGCGACTGAATTCGACCTTGCTGAAAAGATAGTGCCGAAAATCCTGCCGCCGTCGGGACTCGAACCTAGGAGCTCCCGGTCAGAGACACAGTATAAGTATTCTATGAAATACTCGTATATTGTACGTTTTAATATCTTCCTTAGGTAGACATACTTTATCTCCTCTCTCGCTACGCAACGTACACTTTTGAGGAACAGTGGATTTTTGAGTGAAAAAATGTCTTCTACTATGAACTTTTCATAGGCGATCACTATTAGTTCCGAAGGACAATGACTGTTAGCAAGGGAGGTTCAATGGAGGTTTTGAAAACACGATTTATTTACTAAGTCTAAGCTTCCAACTGCTCTCCTGACACGTACGGTAAATTAGTGCATGTAAGTATAAGTGGTTGTGAGTCAGTTTGTGTAAAGCGAAAGGTTAAAAAATGTCCTCCAGACAACGCCTGAATTCGATATAGCTATCTAGATACAGTCGAAAATCTGTTATAATTTAATAATATAATATATCGTTCTTATAATATCGTTTCTGAGATGGCCTTTGCCGTTTGTCTTTCCTATACGCGTTGTATTAGTCCACGTTGCCTATTCATTCCATCCTAAAACATCACATATTTGAGAAGGTTGAATTTTGGACATTTTGAATAGGTGCAGGTTGGTGTGTATGCAAGGGTTTTTTGGTCTTTCTAAGTATCTTCGCATGTATGTATGTATGTTGATTTGTGAACTATGTATATCTATATGTTAGTATATATGTATTTTCATTTGTAGTATAGGAATGTAAATGCCATCTGCATACCTAGGAAAGGACAAAAACAATTTGTTTTTATATGGATTTTTTATATATTATTATGTTTTTTTCTAATTGTATCTGTACTTTCGTATTTCTGCATTCTGCCATCGGGCATCATCTGCCTAATAATAGAATAAATTTATATCTAATCTATCTATGTAATATAACTTTTCTTCAAAAACCACGTAAATACCATTTCTTTCGGTACATTAAAATTTCACAGAAAAGTAGAAGAATTTGAATTTAAAGAACTCTTAAATCTGTCAACAAACTCTGCACATGTGCAGGGCAATTCATACACTGGAATTATACAAAAATCTCCTAAAAATTGACGTTATAAAACTCATTGGTCTACTTTTTATGAAATAACTACATGAACTAAATAAATCTAACATCATGCTTCAGATAATAACAACAAATTCCTTTTAGAATGAGTACTTATATTCTGATTTCCTCGCATTAATTTGAGTTATAATAATTTTTTCTTCTCTCCCGTTCAAATAATTGCTCCGGTTTTAAGAAACGGTGACTATATGTATGTCGAATAGGGTACGGCTGAAGAAAAACGTATTGAAGGTATACAGGATACATTTTTTCGATAGTAAAAGGTCCTGATAATAAGTTCCAGTTTTTTGCGCGTACAATGCAAATTGCACGTGAGTGACGTGAAAAATTTAGCCTAGTCAAACTCAGAGTATAAAATCGTGCTGAGCTCATACAGGATGCATCATTAATTCTGCTTACATTTTAACATTATAATTGAAGAGAGAGGAGGTATCACAAAGTAGTGTGGCTGGGAAATTTTGACGACTCGACTTCCTGGAAAAGAAAACATGATATCCTTTGTAGTGTCCACACAAGCATGAAGGATATATCTTAATTAACTGGCCGAGTATCATGTCATACTTGCTTTCATGCATTGATTTCAACATGGTAATGACATCATTATTACAGACCTGGTACTCGTTATGAATTCGTGATTGAAAGTCTTACTCCGGTTTCGCAAATTAGCTAGACATCGAGCTGACAATATCACAAGCAAAGGAACTTTGAGACGGCTACCCTATTACAATAACCTTCTGTTGATTTTTTTATTTGACTTGCAATTAGTGTCGATAGCGGTTACTGTAACAATATGTAATCGAAAATAAAAGTGACCGTTCAGTATTAGCTATTAGAAAATTTATCTTTTTAAACCTGATTACCTGAAATCGTTAATTCGAAGGAACTATTAGCTTTCAAGTAGAGGTGTCAAATAAAACAAATTACATTGCGTTGGCCAAACGTTGCAGGTATTGTCTGTTGCATTATGACATTTTGAATATAACGGTTTCACCAATTTCACTTGCACCATCTACACTCAACAAAAGCAACAATAAACTATATAAATTTTACCTGATTTCACATAACAATTTTAATTTTCACACAACAATTTTAATTTTCTCCACAAAGTACTTGCAGTAAGTACTGATCAAATGGGACACTAAAACTAACCAATCTGATCTCATGACTCAGAAAAATAACATTTTAAATAAAAGAAACGAAGAAAGGAAAGAGATAATACAGATACCCACATTTTTCTTCTTCTTCGTCCTTTGAGCTAGGGTTCATTATATGTGATTGAATCGAATAAACAATATGTTCAATGCAATACGCAGAAAAGGGCGTGTACATAATCTCTCCGCGCACGTAATGTGAATATAATTTTCGATTAATGTAATATTCGTAGTAAGTAGCCAAACGAAAATATGAACCGTGACGAAAAGGGAACGATCGAAATTTCATTTTCAAATTTTCGGAACCGAAGGAATAAGTATTATCGAAATTTGATCAATTTTTCAGAAAGCATAACAGTAGGAGGGGGAAGGAAATGAAGATGGCATTCGGCAAGGTATCAAGATGGTACATTCCTTGGTATCAAGATTTTGAACTTTTTGTAACAATATTTCTTTTCAATAATTCGACGTTTTGATATAACCAGTACATATGAGCGTCCACGCAAGTCATACGCTCATTTCACATGCACATCCATTTCCCTCATATACTACATTTGTTACTACAAATACATTGTAGCGTATCGCTAAAAGCTCATAATAGACTCGAAACTCGCGATTTTTCGTTGTCTTTGCAGCAAATTCTCCCTCCCCGATTATTCGAATCTCGACAAAATCAAGCCCGCAATCCGTGCCCCAGCCACATAACATTAATATTAGATTACTGTAGTCCGTAGCATATTGATCGGTGACGGAAACGCTTTGAGACCAATTTAATTTCCGAACGTTTTCAATGGAAGGAAGAAATTTTATAGAAATTTGATCAAGCCATTTATCGTTGGATAGGAATATTAAAAAATAGGACAAAATCAAAAATTACAGGAGTTGTCTTAGATTTATACTAAAGTTTTTGATAACAATAACTCCAACATATCGTCGGCTTCTTTGTAACATGTTCTTTCTCCACGATTACCCGGATCCCCATATAATTGAACACGCAATCCTTGCAACGAACACTTAATCTGAACGTTTACTGTAGTAGGCAGTATAGCCAGGAATCGATCAGTGACATGAGCGCATCGAATCAAATTTAATTTTCGAACATTCTGCAAAGAAGGAATAAATAATACTGGAATTAGATCAGACCATTTATCATAGCATTCGATTATCAGAATCCGAGAGGAACGTAAAAATCACTAGAATTGTGTTAGATCCATAGAGTAGAGTTTTCGATAACAATAACACCAACATATCATTTTCAGGGTCTTTGTAACATGTTCTTTCTCGCCGATTATCCGGATCTCGATAAAATCGAGCCCTGTACCAACCAGTTAACTTGAACTTTCGTTCACTGTAGTAAGCATCGATCGATGATGAGAACGCGTCGAATCCAATTTAATTTCCCAACGTTCTGCATAGAAGGAATAAATATTACAGAAATTAGATCAGACCATTTATCATCGCCTAGGTTTATCAGAAAACGGGAGGAAAGCAAAAATCACTAGAATTGACTTCGATCCATAGAGTACAGTTTTTGATAACAATAACCTAAACATATCATTTTCGGCGTCTTTGTAACATGTTCTTTCTCCCCGATTACCCGGATCTCGATAATATCGAACACGCAACCCCTGCACCGGCCACTTAACATGAAAATCCATTTCCCCGCGAACACTATACTTGCAGTAAGTAGTGTACCGAGCGAATGAGCGAGTTCTGCGCTGCCGCCTCAATTTGTCGGGCGATGGTTAATCGCGATTGTGGCGCGCCGTGCGGCGCCGCCGGGGAGGCTTAGGCGCTCACGCACGCACCAATGACGCGGCGGCGGCCGGGCGACCGCAGCGCTCCTGGCGGCCGCGCACAAAACAAACAGACGCGACGCCACCGCTCCCGCCCCACCTACACGCCGTCCGGGGTTAGTTGGACGCGGGGTTGAAAGAGGACCTGGGTCAGGAATTCCCCCTCTTGGATTATTTGGTTAATCTCGAGTTTACGGTGAACCTCGGCCTTCGCTGTCACGGCCTCCTTAATGCTACTGTATGTTCTACTCGCGCAACTTTTCTTGAACGATGACCTTGCTTCCCCCTCCCTTGACCAATAAACAGTTGAAGGCAAAAGCTCGCATCGAGCACTGATGACAACATTCCAAGCATTAAAACTTCGTTGGCGCGAAACAGAAGCTAGTTGCTTTCCTAGTCGAGAACTTCTCTTGAGCTTTATTACCATTATCTAAAGACATGGCTAAGGCAGGTCCAGGTTCTTCAAGGGAGCCACCTAAAACTCCAATCTAGTGTCCCTGCTATTGCCGACCCAGAGCGATGACCTGGCCGCACACGTAACATGTTTCACCTTGATTTTCCAGGGGTTGGCATTACTGTAAATACTCTAGTGGCCGACTTTGTAACTAATACCCCCACTCCGCTCACATTTCTTCAATCCATCGTTCAAGGAAAGTTGCGCGAGTAGTATCGTTCACTTCTGATTCTTGTGTCGTGAACGATAGGCAATGATTAATCATGTATGCGGAACATTTAAACACTAGTTATAGAATTTTTTGTAGAAATGACGTTTTGATCCGTTTTGTTCACGCGTATCCAAGTTGAGGATGAGGTTTGGGCCTTCGGCCCTCGCGTTAACATAAAACATCCTTTAGTCTATCCAACACATAAATTATCAACGTATTTTATGCGAATAATCTTTGAAAACCATTTGCATGTATGTGCATGTTCTTTATATTCTCCACATATACAGGAATAAATTTATTTTTAAAAAGATAATTTATTTTAAAGGAAACACTAAGTTTTAAGATAATATCTTTTAAAATGTTTCTCAAAATAATATTAACGTTTCCTGTCTGGTGAACAATAACATTCATGTGCACCGATTGGTAAAGATTCTGATTGCGTCAAGGCACAGTAATCGGGGAAGCTTAGGCTAAGGTGCGCCATAATCGATCAACCGAATATTTATTAATGGTGGACCCAGCAATGCTTTGCTATTTCTGTGTATTACACAAAACACTACTGCTCACGTGATTGTTAATCACGTTGTACGCTACGCTGTGCGAACATTCTAATAGATGGAAGACTTTCTCGCAAGTACGGTTTTGTTGTATGCCCTACTTTGGACATAGTTGTCAAGTATCCAGTTGTAAAAACATACTCCCGAGTTTCCAGTAATAACTCCCGTTGCACGAGTTTCAAGTACTAATTCCGGCCGATACTTCACAATCGCAGGGGCAGAATACTTGTATGCAGTGAAGACGAGCTTAATTCTTGACTGTACGGCGGGTTGCGTAGAGTTCAGGGGAATGTGAATCGTCATAAACGAAGAAATGATCACCAACTACGCTTCCCATGTCTGATTTAATTCCAACTACTCTTTAAACACTCCCATTACCAATAAAAACAAAGTGTGAAAATTACATCAAAATCAATCGAGTAGTTTTTGCGTCTATGTGGCATATACATACTCACATTCACTTTTATTTATACATAAACTTGGGGTTTCGCCGTTTACGTTAACTCGGAACAAGTAATATTTTTTCTGAAGAACGTCTGGCTGGGAAGGGCTGGTACTGACGGATTTTCGATTCTAGATGAATAGCTGGGTCGAATTCACTGTCTCTGGAGGATATTCTTAACGACCGGCTGCTTTGATCGGTTCTTCCGATCTCATTGCAATTTTCAAACCTCACTTTCTGCTGCGAACTGGCTGAGATAAATCAGAGCCAACCTTGGCTCTGGCACTGCAGGACTAACTTGGAGATCCTAGGGTTTGAGTCCCGACGCTGCTCTTTCCGTTTGGTCTCCAATCAATACCAGGCGAATGCCGGAGCAGTACTCTAACAAACGGACTACGAACGGCGCGCTTTCCTATCTCTTCCTTGTCTCTTATGTACACACACACTATGTCTCTTATTTCTTATGTACACACACACACACACACACACACACTAACGTGTACTACACTGCAGCAAGGTAAGATCACAGCCATCTCCTGAGGATAATTACGCATTACGAGATTATTACGAGATAGTATGAATTACACTTACGGGACTAATGACATTAGCAGTTGTCGCGCCTGGAATCACTAACAATCAATCAATTTGCGCTGCATTTCACCATTGAGAGAAGGAGAAACACCAACACCTCCTAAGTTAATATCTATAGTAAAGGGGCTAATAACCTTAGCAATTGTCGCGCGTGAAATCACTAACAATCAATCAATTTGCGCAGCATTTCACCATTGAGAGAAGGAGAAACACCAACACCACCTGAGTTAATATCTACAGTAAAGGGGCTAA
>BLKR01012990.1:0-14474 GCA_011170035.1 Teleogryllus occipitalis | reverse complement strand
TCCTTGGCTCCTTTAACGACGCTTACAGATTTTTGCGTCACATTGCAGTCACGTACAGAGTAATTTGTGGCGACTGGGAACCAAATAGAACATGAAGAAATGAGATATGCGTAATGTGAAAGCGAATAAAACGCAATGTCTTGAAACAGAAATGAATGAAAGGAGCTGTTGATGTAAGCAGGAAATAGTGATGTGATGAATCAATTCGGTGTGAAAATTTATCTATTGCATGTCATAATTTTAAAGATGTTATTTTCATAATAAAATGCAATGTATATTCATCATCATCATTATCATCCTCATCGATGCACAAGATAAGAAATTGTATTTATAAGATTATCTACTTAGCTCCCTATCGTCACAGATAGCTCTGAAGGTGTCATAAATGCGACCTAACAAGCCTTAAAAGAACTGCTACTTAAGATCCATGATGAGACTACACCTTGGCTTTCTATTGATCATAATAACATTCCCTACATCACTTCCTACTGATAAGTCGGAATTAATTTGGAATATATAGTGTCAATATTTAAAAGTGCTAGTTCAGGCGAGGTATGCCGAAGGCTGTGACATCAACCGCACTACTTTAGATTGAAGAGTTTTTGATTCGAAATCCGCATAATGCGTGTGTTTTTATCGTTGAGATTGTGATCTGAAAAGCAATAGCCATGCAGTTCTGTAATGTCATGTAAATAATAAATATGTTGTTAATTAATCGTTTAAGGGATAGATCAGTTTCCTGATAATTGATGGGTAGCATTCCATACACGATATGAGACTAGAATGCGAAAATTTAGTTTACGTACCTCCTCTGTATAATAGAGGGCTGGATGACTGTGTTCGCCAGTTTGTAAGAAACCATTGATTCAAAATATTGTATGTGTGCTACACCTGGATAATTAACTTCCCCACAACCTGCCCCACACAGATTTAGACCTAAAAAATTTAACGTTTACAGATAATGACGTAAGGAACTCTATACTGAAACGCGCATTAAACATAATTTTTGACGGGATGAGTAGTGCCCGAGTTTCGCAGAATTCTAAAAATGACATCTTTTTGAAGTTACATTTTTGGAAATTAAGTTCTTCTGAGGCCACTATTGCATAGCATGGGTAGTCGTATGCAAGAATCTTACTGCTCAACGTTATCATTTCTTCCATTTAACCCTAGAACTGCACACTGGGGTCTACTAGACACCAACAACATTTCACATTCACACCGAGTGGAAATTTCTGAAATTTCAAATTTCCGAATTAGTATACCCTGAGCTTGTCCTCGTACTATTAAGTCTCAGTTGGTGTCAATACTTAGTCGGGTGAGCAGCTAATTCGTCAGAGGTGCAACTAGGGTCTACTGGAACCCAGTGTGTAGTTCCTGATAGTTCTGAACACAAATAATAAAATAGAAATAGTATTCTTCCTATAATGTTTATTATATGTGAAAATGGGAATTCATGACACTTTCATTTCCTCTACATTGTTGTTTGACGTGATTTCAAAGTATATTTGTAATGATCCTTTTAAAATCTGAAGAAACGATCTATGTTAACAAAACGATAGTTTACTTTTTAAATTCCATTTCCGTGTTTTTTCTTGTTTCCGTGCATTATTAAATGAAAATGAAGTACACTAGCACATTTTGGAATCGTACACACTTTTTCTGAAATTTTTGTATCAGTGAAAATCTTCGAGCTTCGTGAGATCCCAGGGTGCAGTTTATGTAACAAAAAATAACTGTGTTGTTGCCGTTAATTTTATAAACTCAAAATACATGTAAATTAAATATAGACAGAACTAATAGTATTATTCCACGATAATATTTAAGTGTCTTTTTATTTTATGTGAAATTTAATTTCAACGTTTACCATTGTTACAGTGTACCCACGCACAATATGGGGTTATAATGCTGTAAAGGACACATCAGGGCTGGCCGCCCAAATTAGAATTTTATAAGAAGCTGTTTTATCTTATAAAAAAGATTTACGAATTGCGGAATAATCGCACAGGTCCAGCTCGTAAGTACTAACAGAGTATAATAAATACGATATCCCAATTAAGATGTTAAAATAATTTTGGCCCAGGAACTAAGGAACTAGAATGTATGTTCTAAGAAACATTCTTTAGAACATACATTCTTCCATAGACCACTCTTTACGAAAATGGTTTCTTTTACATACTTTAATGTGTTACTAATTCTGATTATATTTTATTACCTGTACACATTTTATACTTTTTTATGTTTTATTACAATTCACAAATTTTGGTATTTTCCTCCACGCAACATCCTTACACTAACTTTTGTTTCAGTTTCCACTTTGGCTATCTTCTTGTCATCTCATATCTCATTTTTCCAGTTCTTAACTTCCTCATTATTTTGCTCATAATTTCGTGTTTTCTTCACTTGCCCGTCTTTTGTCCCAATCTGAACATACATGATGATAACATAAAGAGCAAGTAACAATAATTCTTTTAGCTAAATTACATTTATCTCTGACGTGTCTGCTCGCCATGCTGATCACAATAATATAGCTTCGCAAATGTGCAAAGTCAAGTATATATAGTTTTTTTCGTGGTAATTTGTTAAAATGTTAATAACTACTTGTAAGACATTATTAACAGTTGCCACGTACAAATCTGTAAAAATATCTTACACTGCTTATGACATGCGATAAATAACATTTCAGTGAATTGTTATGAATGGTTTCATTTTTAAATTATTTAAAATTCAGAGATATTATATTTTATATAAATGCTTTTTACATAATGAATACATGTTAGCTTTCTATTCTATAAATAAATAGTTATTTTTGTTAATAATATATGCAGTTTTGTTTACTTTTCATTCACAATATGTCCATGTATGGAGGATTCTGTGATAGGGTATTATATCATAAGGACGTGTCTTCTTTAAATCTACTTTTCATTTAAGACTAATATCCAGGATTTGATACGTTCGGTATTAAAATATTACCTTGTAATCTCACTTAACTTAAACTACGGTTCGCGTGAATGGCTTGTATCTTGTTGGTCTTAGACTATTTCTTCCATGGAGCAGAATGTTGACCGGCAGCTGGTTTCGGTGACTCCCCGGAGCGTCGCCGGCTCCTTTCTTGCGTAGGAAGTGGTGGGGGTGGGCGGCGCCCGGAGCAGAAGCTGGCAGCGGCTTCTTACTCCGCGACGTCACAATGGCCTCCCCGACGCCGGCGTCGCCTTTGTGCGCGCCCATCTTCCTTCACATTCCCAGTCCTCTTACTTTCTTTCTTTTATATTTTCTCTTCTGCTTGCCCTATGATGAGGTAATAGGAAACATTTTTATAACTTCCGTTTTGCTAGTTACTACCTTAGGCTAGCGACACACGAGCGTCGCAAAATATACATGCTAGACGTCCGTTAGTAGGCTGGCCACATGTTCACGATCACCGCCGTGCAACGGACATCATATGGCCTTTGGCCTGGTACTAGCAATTATGGATGCTACACAAATAACAATTGTGTGATACGTTGATATGTAACATTTACGCTGAAACTTGTAAAAGAAAAGTGAGGAGATGGTTCATCATGTTATTAGCGAACTGGTTTGAAAATAATACATTTCATCATATTTCAGAAATTATGAAACAATGGTGAGAATTTTTTTAATTTTCCCAAATGTGTGAGCCGTTGTTCAGCCAATTGCTCTCAAAATTACATGATTACATTTTGTAGCAATATACTAATGTGAGGTGTTCTTTATCACCAGAAAAATGCTTTCATATGTACTACATTAATTGACCTTTCAGTGTTGAATCTATTAATTTTGTGAATGTAAAACGTATACCGCTTGTTCAACATGGTTCTACGTACGTCGCTTATACTCCCTGTGTTTTGCGGTTACGAATGCCTGTGAAGCTACAGCGTCCGTCAGGAACAACGTTCGCATTCTAGGGGTTAACGTAATTTAACGTCCGTCATTTGACGCTCGTGTGTCGCTACCCTTAGAGTGACGCCTACGTGGGGTGTTTCTATGTTAAACGTTTTTATTTGTACTCTGCAAATTAATTTATTGGAAGAAATGTTAACACAATCCAGTTCGTTCCTGTCCATCTTCGGGCAAAGAAAGTTACGTATCGATATATTTAATGCTTGAAAAATTTTGTTTCATTATAGAATTAGACTTGATTATCGGCAAAGGAATCAAGTCGTAACAATCGATGTTTTGCCGAAGCAACAGTAGTATTTCACAGAGTTTCATAACTTAAGGGCCTTGAACTTCCCTAAAACATCTTTTTCTGGAATTAAATCAGAACAGTCTAGAACAATCCGGTTTAAATACATTCAATTGATTCGTCTTCTTGAGGGGAATCGAATGAGCTAATGATAACCTCTGAAGGTAAAACCTCCTAAAACGCGTTTTGGGTACTACTCGCGCAACTTTTCTTGAACGATGAATTGAAGAAATGCGGCGGAGTGGGGGTATAAGTTACAAAGTCGGACACTATAGTATTTACAGTAAGGCCAGTCTCTGAAAAATTCAAGTCAAAACTGCTACGTGTGAGGCCTGCTCATCGCTGTGGATAGGCAACAGCAGGGACACTGGATTGGAGTTTTAGGTGCCTCCCTTGAAGGACCCGGACCTGTCTCAGCCATTTCTTTAAATTAAGGTAATAAAGCTGAACAGAAGTTCTCGACTATGAGAGAAACTAGCTTTGACTATCATCGTTTTCGCGCCAACGAAGTTTTAATGCTTGGGATGTTGTCATCAGTGCTCGTTGGGAGCTTTTGACTTCAACTGTTTATTGCCCAAGGGAGGAGGAAGCAAGATCATCGTTCAAGAAATGATGCGCGATTGGTACTTAATCGCCGTTCCTAAAAGACACGTTTTTTCTAGAATTCACTTGGATTGATAAGGGTGGATCCCATATCACCAGCACGCCGAGACGCGTGTATTGACTCCTCACTTGCCGCGAACAGTCAACCGGAAAAGGCGTAACCATGAGTAACGAACGGACAGATGCATGTTGCGCAGTAAATGAAAGTTGAACACCTTCACAGTTAATAAAATTATTAACATCTTTTTGTCTAGTTCTTTACATTTCAAGTTATAATTTCTTTTTTTTTATTTTCCTCGATTTTTACTTGTTTCATCCTACATTTCTCCCTTCCCTGCATCCTTGTCAGTTCATTTTCTCCTGTTCATTATCACTCCTTCAATATTTTCCGAGGTGTCTTAAATCTGTGCTTTCCCTTTCCTATTCCATTCCCATTTAAGATCCAGTTTTAGTTTTACTTTCGTTATCTCAGTTTAATGTATTTTATTCACTTTATTCTAATGTCTACTGGTTCTAGTTTTATTTTTCTAAATAGTTATTTGATGGAATTTCCGAACTTCCCCTTGAAATGTCACTTTTCGAAATCACAGTTCTTATATCTTAGTTTTTTAAATTGTTAGTTTTCATGCCTTTTTCCAATCTATAGTTGCCTTTTGTGTTACCTATTAACTACTAAGAATAAGTGGATGATAGCGATCTTCGTAGTCAACGTTCAGTCGCTATTTTCACTTCACTGGCTCCATCCCCTCAGTGGCTACTGCTGCCCTTGTCTCGCTTGCGCTGTGGCGAGCGCTCTCCACCCCCGTCACGCAACGGACCTGACGAGGCAACTGCAGTCACAAGTCCCCTCTCCCACGCCTGCAAACATTTTCACACTCCTGAGGTTTCTTTTTAACATTGACCTGGTCACTCTTTTCTTTCCTATTCTTCTATTCTCGTTTGTATTTTTCTTCCCACCCGTACCAGTACTCGATTTCATTAACCTTTGTTATATTATATTTCCTTGTGAGAAAAGGAAATGTGTGTAGATAATTTATTTATTAAATAATTAGAACAAAACGTTTATTTTTCAATGAAATATGTTTAAAGATATGAAGTCAAGTCTCAATCTTTATTATATTAGCATGACCTTAAATTAGAATTTATAGAAGTAACAGATAAGCTCACGCGTGTTTATCACACTTTCTTGATGTTTAATAATGTCTTCAATATATCATATACTATCAACACGAAAGAGGTTGCAGAACCGTCAGCTTCTTTCCTTGACTGACAAAATCAAAAATCATTAGGGATGATAAGGTGAAGGGCGCGGCGGTTGCAAGCACTCTACACGGGAGGAGGGGTTGAGGACTCCCGCCTCTTCCAGGCCAGGCTGTTTTCACTCTGTGATTGTAAAACGACAAGCAACAGCAAAGGATCATCGATCCCATAATATAATTGAAAATTACTCGCATCACTAATAACTGTTCTTAAGTTGTAAAAACCCTCCAAGGTTAAACGTTGCAGATAATAAAAATCAACATTTAAATAAAACATGAATAAAGGAACGCACTTTCATTTCATTAGGTTTATTATACCGAAATATTTTTTCGCATTCAATTAAAAATAAAATTATCACATTTCTGAATGTTTTAAATTAATTGTGTGTTTAAATCACATTGTGTTAAAAAACAATCTCATAAAACATTGTTATATAATGAAATATGTATATTGTCATATAATATAAAATTGTAAAACATGTTTTCATTGCTTATGACCATGTAGTTGCACAGCAATTTAAAATAAATGAATTTTTAACAGAAGTTACCACACAATGTGAATGTAACGAAAAAACGATAGATAATTTTTCACTCACCTGCTTTGTGTTGCCAGCACAAAGAAAAGGGCACTGAAATGTCATATATTTTTGTTTTAAATAGAAAGAAATTCGACGGTAAAGGGGATTATGTCCTTTTTTGAGAAGGTTGGATTTTGTTGTTTAGGAAGTAATAAATCGTAGTTCACAATTTACATCACATTTACAATTAAATTGTAGTGAATTGAATATATTTCTTCTCCCCAGATTTTATTTCCCTTCTCTTTAAACGCACAAAATATTAATTAACACTCATTGTGAGGACACATTGGAAGTATAGTCCAAGTTTTTTCCCAGTAGTGTCCTGCAGCAATAGAGGATAGAATTAAAATATTCTGAAACGTCGGCAAACTAATTGTTTAATTATTTCTACTCCGATTAAGTCCCGTGAACTACATTCCTCATAAATAATTCCTCATAATTTATTTTCAGAAGCGTTTTCTCGATTGATTGATTGGTGATTTTGATGGCGTCAACTAACGAAGTCATTATTCCCGTAAGTATAGTGCCTGTTTTTAGTCGCGGGTGTGTGATCCTCTCCCATTGGATGGTGAGATCCGGCGCTGACCTACCACCGACTAGCGGGGTTTTCCCTAACCCGGTATCTTGCATCAGCGGGACACTGCCCAGCCGGGACAAGTTTCAAGTCCCCGAACGGTCTTCCGGCTGTGTGGTAATGTAGTGCATTTTAGTGTATGTATCTATAAGGGGTGAGGATAGGACAAGGAAGAGGAAGGAAAGATCGCGCGCGGTCCTTGGACCGTTTGTTAGGGTACAGGCATTCGCCTGATGTTGATCGGAGAAACCACGGAAAACTACCGATCAGAGCAGCAGGCCTCTAGAATTCTCCTCTAGTTAGCGACTAAATTCGACTAGGCTCATAATGCTGTGTCGAAAATCCGGCCGTCGTCGGGACTCTAACCTAGGACCTCCCGGTCAGAGGCACTGCAGTAACCCCAGTTGAGCCACCGCTCCCGGTTGTTTTCTCGAAAATTCCGTTGCATACGCTCAAATTCTTGGCGTTTGGCTCATTTTTCTCAGCACTGTTCTCGCGGGTGCCGGCCGGGCTACGATTCCGCACCCCGGGCTGCGCGCTGCATTGCGAGCGCTTCCCGCGAGTAAATCCTCAGCCGCGCCTTCGAGATGTGTCGATAAACCGGCGATCGACCTCTCGCCGGCCGCGGCCGCAGCTGCGCTGCAGTTAAGTGCAACGCGCGCCCGCAGTATATCACGCGACGAGAGTAATGAGGTGGAAAATAACAAAGGCTCGCGAACATTTAGGGCGGAGGAAGAAGGCTACAGAGAGCGCGTGATGCGCACGAGTTATTACCTGAATGGCTCCTGCAGGAGCAATTTACCTTCCTCGTTGAAATCGCATTACCAAGAGCTCGTTTTTTCTTTTGTTTTGTTTCTTTTTAAAGGTATTTTCGTTGGCTTCCTTTATCATTACGTTGTATGAACAACAATTTTTCTCTGAAATGTTCTAATGTCCTTGGAATTTTTGAAGTTTATTTATTTAATGATGAGAGCTGGATAATCACTACATAAAGTACGTTGTTTCCTCACACAATACACGAGTAAAGGGGTTAAAGAGCATACTCATAAAAAAAAAGAATTTTTAAAGATCTTACTCCGTAAATAAGTATTCATTAGAAGATAATGTAATGATTTTCTTTATTTAATATTATTGCTGTTTTCAATAAATTTTAATTAGAAACTGTTCTTACTTTTCCTTACAATTAAAATAAATCTTCAAGTAGTAATATTTTTACTGTGGCGTTTAAAACATAAAAATCATATTTCAAAATCTACTATATTCTGTGAATGTCTAGTGGAAATGTTTAAAAATGGCGATGTGTATTGCAAAAAACTGCCAATAGTGAGACAGCGAAGTTCTTTTTTTTTTGGATAAAATTCCGTTTACTATTAATGTCACACTGTGCCCTAGGGGAGTGGGGAAATTACAGATTCCTTTTTGAGGATGTCTGAAACGCAAATAAATTTTACAATCTCCTCCTCTACGAAGGAATATTTGATAACATTAACTTTTAAAGTCGCAGAGGAATCAGGGATAGTGATTAATGTATGAGTAGTCTCGTATGTGAACCCCGATTGTCAATATTTGATTGAGTTTGGCGAGGCCAAGTTGGAGGCTGGTGTTCTCGCAGCGGAGGCGGAACGCGGAGGAGGGAAGGAGCCGCGGACGGGGGCTGAGGACGGGGACGGGGCAAGGACGGCGAAGCAGCGGGAAGTGAGGGCCGAGGCGGGAACGAAATCGGATGCTGGGGGCAGGGGACGACAACAAAGATGGGACGGAAGCAAGGGATGGTAGTGGGGGTGGGTGGGGAGGACACGGTGTGGGCCTGAGAGCGGCCGGAGATGGGAGAGGTTAGATTGATTGTAACGTGTTTCCGGGCGAGTGAACTACTAAGGTCATTATTTCTGTAAGTGCAGTGTATGTTTTCTTTCTCTCGTGAAGTTGCTGTGATTTTCCCCGGTGGATGGTTACATCAGGCGCCAACATCCACGTCGACTAGCGGTTTTCCTTCCGCCAGGTATCTCTCTCTAGTGAGACACCATCCCAGCTGGGACAAGATCTAAGCTGCCGACTGGTCTCCCGGCATGTGTGGTAGTGCGATGCATGTAAGTGTAAGTTGTGTTAGTAACGGGTGAGAATAGGACAAGGAAGAGGAAGGAAAGATCGCGCGGACCCTGGTCCGTTTGTTAGGGTACTGCTCCGGCATTCACCTGTTGATCGCAGAATCCACGGAAAACTACCGATCGGAGAAACCACGGAAAACTACCGATAAGACCAACCATTCGTCAGAATATTGTTCTCCAGACAGCGACTGAATTCGCACAAGCTATATAGCTAAGTGTCGATTATCCAGCCACCGTGGGGAGTGGAACCCTAGCACCTCCGGTCAGAGGCACTGCAGTGACATCACCTGATGCCCTAAGGTGGTGAGACGTGGGCGGAGAGGGGTTCCCCGCAAAGGGCGGGGCCAGGGGACGGGGACCAGGGGGGCGTTAGTCTGGCTGGCGATCGTGGTTCCCGCCTTCCCTGGCCGCCCCGCCCCCTCCCGCGCCTGAATGATACAAGAGGGCGTGCTGGCGCGCGCGGGGCGTTAATATGCTAATAGCATTGGCGCGCCCGGGGCAGCCGCCCGCGCCGTGACTGGCAGGCGGCGGCGGCGGCGAGAGGCCGGGGCCCAGCCGCGGCGGGGGGTCGCGGGGCCAAAGGTCATCCGCAGCGACCGGGGAAGTCCAGGGCGGGAAGAGCAGCCGAGGTGCGGAGGAAAATGCCCACTTATTCGTCGTGGATCTGAGAATGGAAATGCGCAAAAAATATTCAATTCCAGTTAAATCGGTTACAAAGAAGCAGTTTTTATAAAATCAATATCATTACATTCATGAAAAAATATTTGATAGAATTCATATCATTATTTTTTCGTAATATAAAAGTACAATTAATGTACAATTAATTGACTAAACTTTAAGAACGTTGCAGTCAAAACTAATAATTGACGCCATGCAGACCAAATAATCATTTGCTTTGAAGCTTGGTAATATACACGCAACAGACAAGGGAAGGTTGTTGGATCCGTCCGTTTCTTTCCCAAGAATTACGCGTTGTCATATTATATGCAAAGGTCAGTCGTGAAAAAAAGTCAACGGAAGGGAAACTGCCATATATCGAAGATTTTTACAAAGTTTTAAAAAAATTGAATACATATGAAGAAGAAAAAAAAAGAAAAGAAAACTGGAGAAAAGGTGAATTTTGTACGTGCCTCAGAGTCGAGATGTTGCGAGGTGCGGGTGCTGGAGACAATGTTGTTCAAATGTGTTGGATCCTGGTCCACAACGCATCACTGCACTCAGAGCGAGATTGAAGACCTATGGGAACTTCATCATGGGGAAAGGTGGGGAGACTTTGCGCTTAGCGTCCTATGATCTAACATTTCACCTCCGAGTATCGATACTGATAGGGCAATTCGATACAGAATTTGAAAGGAAGCGCGCTTGCAGTAAATTCCATTGATGTACTTTCGTTTCGCCTGCGTCATTCGATTATTGCTGCATCGTCAAACATCCATTAACTATTCGTAAAATTGTGGCAGCATCGTCTCTGAGGCTAAGTAGCTCCTTAACCGTGACAAATTCAACCATAGTCTGGAGTAAAATTCTAGTCACTTATTATTCTGATTGGTGCTTTTCCATGTGTTTTTCGATTAAGAGGAGGCAAATGAACCTAACAATCGGGTGACGGACCACGTACAATCTTTCAATACCCATTCTTTGTCGTTTCCTCCCCCCTTACACTCACTCACACTCACACACACACACACACACACACAAACACACACACACACACATACTCTTAATGCACCACTCTACCACACATGTCGAGAGACCCGTCAGGAGCTTTCAGTCTGTCCCAGCTGAGGCGGTGACCTGTAGGCGGGAAACTCGCAAGCCTGACGTGTCGACACCGGATCTCATGTCCTAGTGAGGAAGGAAAATCGACACCTCCCGTGATTTAACATATATTGTACTCAAGGGTCTACCGATAACAGCAGTTGACGTGTCCGGAAACAAAACAATCAGTAATCTCCAACAAACCATATGTCACATGTCTTTTCTCACTCGAACGACGTTCTATCTTGAAAACATGTATTAGTCCAATACAACATACATGGAACTACTGTTTCCACACTATTTTCTTCAATTAGGTCCCTCTTATTTCAACAAGAGCACTTCCTGGATGCTTCTTTTTTTTATAATTTTTATTTTGTATAGGATTGACTTACAAAGTTTAGTTTACAAGAAACTCTTCATTTGTATAGTTGACTTATATCTAATTCTTATATACTAACTCTAAACTACAATTGACGAGGGGACTCACCGAGCACCTCTAAAAATTACTGAGGTTTGAAAAAATGTTGAGAAAAGAATGAACTGGATATCTGTTTTTTATTCTAGTTGGGTTTTCATTATATTTTCCTAAATTTATATGTCTATCATGATTGATGAGTGTTAGATTGGAATAAAAGTTATTGGCAAGAAAGGCTATGTGATGTGCGATGGGTTTTAGGTTAAGTTCGTGGCGTAATTGCTTATTGGAAATGAACCAGGGTGCGTGGGTGATAGTTCTTAGGTATTTGTTCTGATTGATTGATTGATTTTTCGTGTTTCCGGGCGCGTCAACTGCTTAGGTCGTTAGTCCCGTTAGTGTAGTGCATGTTTTTTTCTCGGGAGATGGCGGTGATCTTCCCCCGCTGGATGGCGAGATCCGGCGCCGACCTACCGTCGGCTAGTGGGGTTTCCCCCTAACCAGGACTCTCCCACCAACGGGGCACCGCCCCAGTCGGGACAAGCCTCTAAGCTCCCGACCGGTCTCCCGGCTAGGTGGTAGTGTAGTGCATGTTAGTGTAAGTGTGTGTGTAAGGGGAAAGGATAGGACAAGGAAGAGGAAGGGACAGATCGCGCGGTCCGTGGCCCGTTTGGTAGGGTACTGCTCCGGCATTCTCCTGGTGTTGACCGGAGAAACCACGGAAAACTACCGATCAGAGCAGCCGGCCGCTAGAATTCTCCTCCAGACAGCAGCTGAATTCGACCTAGGTGAAAAGAGCTAAATCCTAAAACGCCCCGAGAGGGAACCAAGGACCTCCCTGTTAGAGTGGCAGCAGTGACATTATCGTGTTTTCAGCGTTGGTTTTAAAGCTGTCGCTGGCAGTAAAATCAACGTTGTTTCTCTAGGCATTGTATGTAAAATGCATACGAAGTAGATACAAGATGATACCTGTGTGTTATAACATTTTAATTGTCATTTCTTTCTTGTTTTATTCTTCAATTTGCTGTATATTGTAATAAACATTAATTGAATTATTCCTGACGGTTTCCCTACGTTCTATTTTATTTTATAAATAATTATGTTTAACTAGTTCATTAAGAGAACACATTTCTAGACTAATGAATGTTAGTTACGAGTGCAAAATTTAACGTTATTTGTTATTCCAGTATTGGTTAAAAATTTTTTTTTCTATTAAAGGCCACCAGAAAAAACACTAAGTTTACAAAATAAACTATTGGACACGATCCCGTCACTTCTTGCACGAATTCTGAGCTCATAAACTCGAATTCTCCGCGTGATCTACTGAATCGTGACGCTCTACGTCTAGACCGCTCCTTGTTCCGTGACTTTATCGAGGCGGGTTTCTACTTGCACTTTCTAATGCAGACATTTCTTTGTCTAAATTGAGTTCACGCCGGGCAACAGTCTGTGGCTGTTTCCCTCGTGACAATGTTCATTATGTTAACTGTGGAACTACGAAAGAAAATCTCAATTAAGTCTTTCCCGTCCCTATCTCCTTCTGTGCTCGCTTGAGTGTCCAACTTTAGAGTCATGCTGTGAGGTTGTTTTTTTTTGTATCTCGCTCTTTTGATGTACAAAAGGCGGCCTTCGTATGGAGGAAAAGACAGAGATTTGTTTGTCTGCAAAAATCTCGTTATGTTCGCAAAAGAAGCGCGAACGGACAGGAAGCTCGGAGGTTGGGCCTTGTTCTCGTTTACGAATGGGGAGATTCTCCTATCTATACAACGTTCCGGTTTTGTTCTTTTAATGATGTTTTCGTATGGCTGTTTTCCGGGCGTCTAAAAACAAACAGGAAATCTAGGTCATGACAACGGAATCAGGAATTCATCTGCAAATTTAATTGGTTTTTAAAGGAAATCACAGGCTCAATCTGAAGTTCTAATAAACACGCTTTCTTTAGAAACTATTTATTTCCGCAATATCATTAATATTATAATAGCTGGACGCGTGCAAAAATTACACACTTTGGAAATAATTATTTTAAAAATGAATAGAAGATAATAGTAGAAACCAACTTTGATCAGCCAGCTCGTGAACTGTATGTTAGACCATTAGAGGTCCAGTTTTGCGTGAGAGTAACCTCTTTAATGTTGCAAAGCGTTGAGATAAAATGGCACATAAAGTCAAGAAGTTCATTTAATTTTATCTTAAAAAATTATTTTCCTTCAATTTAATTTTTTATTGATAACGTGTTTTTGACCACCTAGCTTTTGGAGTGAGTGCACCAAAAAAAACGCTACCTTCAAAAATTTAATGGATAGTTTAAAACTATCTTATTTTGTATAATACTGTTAAAAAACATAATTTGGATCCCACGAGTACCCTCCTGTTTGACCCCCCTTCATTTCTCTATATGTCCACACCCGTCTCCATCTGCCACATACGTCCCCAAAATCTGTGTCCTCACAGAACTAACTAGTTCTCACAAATCGTGAGTCCCTGACCGCGAATATGATGTGCGTTACATTAATATATTTTTATTACACATTTTCAATCTTTATTTTTTCACCGATTTTCTCAGCACGATTAAAATACCCTCTCTTTACAACTTACGTAGTAGGGCGAGAAATTAAAATGAAACCCTTAAATATCAGACTTCACGTAACCATCATTAATGAATATTTGTTATTTTTTCGAACAAAACAACTCAAAATGTAATGTAGTTAATGTAATTAATTAATCATTGTGCATTATGGATTACATATGAATAAATTTCATCAGACTAAATGTGATTAGAGTTGATAGCTTCAAATTTTGTTTTTTAATCTTTGTAGAAAAAGCTTTCTGCCAGTAGTTTCCGCCTTTGATTTGCAACTATATGAAAGATAATGTTACTGATATAAAATTATCCAAATTAAATTTAATAACTAATAATTAGATGCAGACAAGCACGCTATTAAACCAAGAATTTAGTTGGGATTTTCACTAGTAAA
>BLKR01012989.1:0-14479 GCA_011170035.1 Teleogryllus occipitalis | reverse complement strand
TAGTGGGGTTACCCCTAACCAGGACTCTCCCACCAGCGGGGCACCGCCCCAGCTGGGACAAGCTCTAAGCTCCTGACCAGTCTCCCGAAATATGTGGTAGTGTAGTGCATGTTAGTGTAAGTGTGTGTGTAAGTGGGGAGGATAAGACAAGGAAGAGGAAGGACAGATCGCGCGCGGTCCGTGGACCGTTTGGTAGGGTACTGCTCCGGCATTCGCCTGGTGCTGATCGGAGAAACCACGGAAAACTACCGATCAGAGCAGCCGGCCGCTAGAATTCTCCTCCAGACAGCGACTGAATTCGACCTAGCTGAAAAGCTAGTGTCGAAAATCCTGCCGCCGTCAGGACTCGAACCTAGGACCTCCCGGTTAGAGGCGCTGCAGTGACATCAGTTGATGCACTGAGCTACCGTTACCAGTCCCATCCATCGATCTATACATTAACATACATAGTACATGCATAGCACATACATACTTGGCGTACTGGTAATGCTCTGGTAACGACGGTACCGTCCAGACTTGCTGAGGGAGAAAAAAGAAGAAAGATGGAGAAGAAAGAAAAAAGGAAAAAAGAGAGGAAGAAAAGGAGAGGAAAGATAAAGAGAAAAAGAAGAAGAGAGAGGAAAAAGGAAAAAGATGAGAAACAAAGAAGGAAAAGAATTAAGAGAAAGAAGTAAAAGAGGAAGGAAAGAGGAGGACGAAAATGAAAATAAAGCATAGAAACAGAATGAAGGTGAAAAGAAATAAGAGCAGGGGTGTGCGGAAGATAAAAGGAGTAGAAAGGAGAGAGCCGAAGAAGAAGAAAAAACAAAACGCCCAGTCGCCGTCTTGGCATCGCCTCGCCGCAGGGCTTGCCGGTCCGCGAGAGCGGGAAGTGCAGCGTGCGCCACGGGGCGCCACGGGGTCGCCCCGCCCAGCCGGCACGTGCTCGCCGGCGCCTGCGCGCTATCGCACTGGGTCATCGACCACGGATTTGCGGGCATTGTATCGTAAGGTTAATAGGCCTTACCGTCCCGCGGCTTCGCTCTTCGGCTCCTCCGATCCTCCACTTCACCTCCCCCCCGGTCCTCCACCAGTGGAGCCTTCCTCCCTCCCTCCCCCTATTTAACGTAACACTTTAAGTGGCGCCCGCTGCGGGCCGGGCGTGACGCGGATGACCCGGGGCGGGGCGGGGGACGGGGCGGGGGGGGGGGCGGGGGCGGGGCGGGGGTGGAGCGGGGGCGGGGCGGGGGGCGGGCGGGGCGGGGCGGGGCGGGCGGGGGCGGAGGCTGGGGCGGGGCGGGCATGACGTGGATGACCCGGGGCGGGGCGGGGCGGGGCGGGGCGGGACGGGGGGCGGGGCGCTTCTAAGAGTGGAGCCTTTAGAAGAGGGGCGGGGTCGCACGCGGACGCGATGCGACGGAGTCAAAGGGGGCGGGAGTCGGGTATTTGGGTGCGCGGGTTTCGGGTTCACCTCTGCTCATCGCCGGAGGGCCCGGCTCGGCGGGAAGAAGGGAGGGCAACTTCAGAGAGAAAGAAGGTGACCAGACACGGAGAAGAAAGCGTTCAGACTCCAGAGAACTGCTTTCGCGAAGGCAGAATTAAAATTGAACAAAAGCTGGTTTATCGTAAAACAAACTAACACGTGGGGTAGCCGCGCATACATATATCAAATTGCGTTTAGAAGAATGAACGAAATATCGATGTTCTCCCGAGATAAAAGGTTTCAAAATAACATTCCTCAAGCATGGAAGATACACTACAATGAGTATGTAGTAATTGTAAAAAAGCAATTTGTGAGGATTCTCCCGATCAGACGCATCGCAGTGACATCAGTTGATGCACTAAGACACCTCTCCCCGTCTGAGTCACGAAGGTGCGCTGGAAGGATTTTGACACTATTTAGTTAGTTGAGTGGAATTCAGTTGCTGTCTGGAGGAGAATTCTAGCCGCCGGCTGACCGGTCGTTTTCTTGGTTTCTCCGATCAACACCAGGCGAATGCCAGAGTAGTACCTTCACAAACGGTCAACGTACCGTGCGAGATCTTTCCTACCTCTTCCTTGGCCTAGCCTCTCCCTTACACACATATACACTTACATGCACTTCACTACCGCACATGTCGGGAGACCAGTCGGGAACTTAGAGCTTGTTCCAATTGGAAGGGGGTGCCCCCTTGGTGGGAGATACCTGGTTGAGGAAAAAACTCACTAGCCTACGTGCATGGAGTCAGACGGAGGCTATGATGACGGTTAAAGCTAAATAGATGAGCGGAAGCGGATGGAGGCGAATGGAAGCAGATGATGGCGAGGGAAGGTGGGATGGTTGCCGAGGAAGCGGTTGGAGGCGAATGAAAACCCGGTTGGAGGCTGTTGGAAGTCGATGGCGGGTGGAGTCAGACGGAGGCTATGGTGGCGGTTAAAGCTGAATAGAAGTGAATAGATGTAGATGGAGGCGAATGCAGGCAGATAATGGCGAGGGAAGTTGGGATGGTTGCCGAGAAAGCGGTTGGAGGCGAATGAAAACCCGGTTGGAGGCTGTTGGAAGTCGATGGAGGGTGGAGTCAGACGGAGGCTATGGTGGCGGTTAAAGCTGAATAGAAGTGAATAGATGTAGATGGAGGCGAATGCAGGCAGATAATGGCGAGGGAAGTTGGGATGGTTGCCGAGAAAGCGGTTGGAGGCGAATGAAAACCCGGTTGGAGGCTGTTGGAAGTCGATGGAGGGTGGAGTCAGACGGAGGCTATGGTGGCGGTTAAAGCTGAATAGAAGTGAATAGATGTAGATGGAGGCGAATGCAGGCAGATAATGGCGAGGGAAGTTGGGATGGTTGCCGAGGAAGCGGTTGGAGGCGAATGAAAACCCGGTTGGAGGCTGTTGGAAGTCGATGGCGGGTCGACTCAGACGGAGGCTACGGTGGCGCTTGAAGCGGATGAACGTGAATGGGAGGAATGGAGGCAAGTGAACGCAGAGGAAGGTCGGAGGAAGAAAGTGGGAGAGGTCGTAAGTGGAAGCGAGCAATCGGAGGCGCGCGGAGAGCGCAAAGCGCGGCGCAAGGGCGAGGCGGAGAAGGCGAGGCGCGTGGCCGCGGGCGGCGGTTGCAGGCCGGAGCACGGCGCGGGTCGCCCGCAGGTCGCCGCGCCGCATTGTCCGGACTGCGGGTGGTGCCCCACTCGAAACAATGACGCTCCTCAGCAAATCCTTTCGCCACGGGCTCCAGGAGGGCGGCGGCGGCGGCGGCGGCAGCCACCACGACGACGAATACGACAGCAGCGGCGGTGGCGATGCTGACAGCTGTACCGGAGGTGGAGGCGGCTGTACGGGAGGTGGTTGCCAGTAGATTATTACACAAACGGCAGTGGCGTTGGCTGTGGAGCGGTTCAGTGGCGGCAGTGGCTGTGGCAGTGGTACCGGAGGTTACGACAGTGGCGGCGGTGGTGGTGACAGAACTCGCGGTAGTTGCACTAGTGGTAGATGAGCCACTAGTGGCGGCGGTAGTTGCAGTGGCGGTGACGTTGGCATCGGCAAGGGTTCGGGTGAAGGCGTGGGTAACGGTGATGGCATCGCCAGTGGCTGTGGCGGTGACGTTGGCGACGAAGGTGACGATGGCGCTGGCAATGACATTGGTGGTGACGTGGGATTTGTTAGGGAGGAAAGAAGTGGTGGTGGCAATGACAGTGGAGCCGGACGCAACGGCAGTGGAGATGGCGATGGCGGTGGCGTTGGTAGCGGCGTTGGTAATGGCGTTGGTGGAAGTCGCATTAGTGGTGGCGAATGCGGGGAAGGTTACGGGGGCGGGGGCCATCGCCAGGGTGGTGGCGACGTCGGTGGTGGCGGCGGCGGAGGTGTGTGGCGGAGGCGGCGTAGGGTGGGGGACAGCGGGGTGAGGGGAGGTGGGGGCGGCGACACTGGATCTTGTCTCCATTGAGGCTCCCCTCCTTCGGCTGAACACCCAGAGTGACTTCGTGGCTTTATTCTGCCTTGTGATCTGTTTTATTCTTTCCTCTGAAATGACGCTTCGTAAGCGGCACGAAGTGGCCTCGCCTTCAGCATTGTTCTTTTTAAGATATTTCAAATTGTCGGAAGAGGAGTCGTTCTATCTGCCTGATCGTGAAGACAGTTATCGAGTCTTTTCGGGCAAGGAATTGTTCTCATTGGAGAAATGCCGAACGCTAAGGGTTTCTATTATCTTTCCTTTTGATAGTACAAAGCCTCGATGTTTCTTAAATTAATGTCATGAAAGCCAATATACGAAATAAAACAATATTGATGAACTCGATTGTTATTCGCATACTATTTGTAAGATTGGAGATTTCATTAGCATAAAAGACATTTGCAGTTGTTTACAGTACAGGCTACGCCAACTTTCTGCCTTTAAAGCAATCTCTCTGTCGATAATCTGCGATAGATTTGTCACAGTGCTAAGTTTATCATGAGGTATAATTGCTGAGTTTATTATGAGGTATAAATTATTCACAACTCTACGATCTTGTTTGTATTAGAGAAATAAATATCTGCCTTAACCAAGAGATTCCAAAGGTTAGTTACAAAATGATCTCTTCTCATTTCGAACCAATGAATTTGTAGGTTGAGGAATTTTTTACTTCTATAACACAGTTTTTAAATTCCATTAAAAAGTTTTTAAATTATAACATAGTTCAATAATTTAATTCGAGATAGCTAACGAATTAAATGAATTTTGACTAAATGTGAGAAATATACTTTCCTAAACTACATTCCGTATGAGAATTCCAGGAATTACAGATAGATGCATTAACCTTGATTGAGGAGGACTAGAACCGATAGGAAGTAAATACCAATTGCGTTCACGAAACTAGAATGCATAAAATAATTTTCTTTATTGATAAAATATAATGAGATTATTTGTGATTCTTGGATAATTCAGTACAACTTAATGAAAACAACACGAGATGATGAATTTGAACTGTATTTAATTCTTAATAAACGGTAGGAATTTATTTTCGTTGCAAATAGACAATTCACCACATTGCACATATTTCGGTATTGTCCTTAATGAAATTCACTGAAATGTTTTTGTTAGTATAACAAATGTTTTACTCTTGTGAAAACTATATTTACGTTATATAAAATCCCTACTCATGCTGGAACCCGTGTTGAGTCAGTGTTCACCAGAACTGTTATTTTAGGTTTGTTTTGTCCAGAACGTTTTGTGACAACAAACATACCTCGTGAAAAATTTACTGCATCACCCGCGTTCCTTTCCGTTTTCCCTGTGTGTACTTTCACTCTTTATTCCCACTGTTAATTTCTACCATGCATCCATTTCGCATTTCGATACGGATATAATATTACATTTTTTGTTAAATTAGGTTTCTGGCGAATCGATAGACGTAATGTATCATCGACTTTTTACTTAGATGTGCTTTATATATTTCGAAATCCGTTTACGTGTTTTAAATTTTGTTTCTAGTTTTTAGATTTTAGGTGGTTTTGATGGAAAAAGAAGTAGATTGGTCCCTCCTGACGTGTCTCTTTTCTGCAAGAGAAGGTAATTTTTAAAAACATCAGGTTTGTATGGAACTATAATCAGATCATTTGGTATATTGTTTCCTATAATTGCAAAGTTTTTTTTAAGTGGAACCGTTTCTGTAAAGTTTTGTTTATCTGTTTTTCAAAAATGAACACCCTTGAAAATTTCGTGAAAACTACAGAGATTAAAAAAACTGTTTACGAAATCATAAGTGATAAAATTAAAACAATTAAAATACAGTAGGAATTACAGTAGCACTTCGCAGTAGCAATCTGTATTATGTTGTAATTTACGACCACTGACCTCACGGCTAGTAAGTGCATACTGACCTCGCGGCCATTAAGTACCAGTACAACCAAATGAGGGATTTGGTTAATGTGAGAAACACTCCCACAGATGCTGTAGACACATATTATTACTCAGCTTCCTTCCCATCGTGGTAGGAGCTCTGGGCGAGTGGTGTGAGTCAAGTGCAGCGCTGCTCCGTTAATTTACCACTGGCGAAAAGATGCGCGTGCTACGTGAGCGCATTGTCGCCGAGGCTATAGCAGGGAGCACTGCCTGTTATTTTCGAAACACTGCCCAAGATGACCTCATCCTAGTCGAGTACAGGCGAGCCTAAACATAAAGACAATACCCCTGTGATCGATGAGAGAGGATGGTTTTGTGGGTGACTCGTGCAGTCGCGGTTTAAATAATGTTTATAAGCGTATGTTTTTGTGTTATATGTGTATGTACTGCTTACTGTAAATAATGTAAATAATGTTCGTTGTTAAATTAAGTCAGGATGTAAGACAAAGTAGACTTAGATTAGATTGCAAGTATCTAGTTTGTAAGCTAGGCCGTACGTTAGCTATGTAAACAGAATTTAAGAATAAATATTATTTTTGCAAGAATATTTTAAAGTTTGGCAACATGTCATCACAGGTTTGTAAGGCGCTTAAAACATCTATTGGCTTTTTGTTTTTTTCCGACTGCAATTTTTCGGCGCTAAAATTCACATATCGATTGTTGAGAGAACACAAGACAAACATATTTTCGTATGAAGCCACCATTTTTCGTTGTTTCGAAGATATTTATATTGATTTTCATTAGACTCTTATTCAGATCCAGATCCATTTTCCAAACAAAATTTTCTGACGCTTCGACGTTTTTACTTCCTTCACAAGTAAAGTCAAACTGGGTTTACTGCAGACAATAGGGCTGTTGCGACGGGACTCAAGTTGCATTTGCCCGGAGGAAGTCGTTTCGCAGAAGTGAAGGAAACATAATACTCAACAGATCGCGATGACAATCACTGGCGAACACGACTGTCGAAGCCAGTACTCGGAACTAGCCTCGCCTAGGGTCAGGCGCTGATCGGCACTTGCCACTGCACCGTTAATTCAATCGTCTGCAGCGTCTCTGACCGGGAGGTCCTAGGTTCGAGTCCTGACGGCGACAGGATTTTCAACTCTAGCTTTTCAGCTAGGTCGAATTCAGTCGCTGTCTGGACAAGAATTCTAGCGGCCGGCTGCTCTGATCGGTAGTTTTCCGTCGTTTCTCCGATCAACACCAGGCGAATGCCGGAGCAGTACCCTATCGAACGGGCCACGGACCGCGCGCGATCTGTCCTTCCTCTTCCTTGTCCTATCCTCCCCCCTTACACACACACACTTACACTAACATGCATTACACTACCACATATTTCGGGAGACAGTTCGGAAGCTTGTCCCGGCTGGGGCGGTGCCCCGCTGGTGGGAGAGTCCTGGTTAGGGGGAAACCCCGCTAGCCGACGGTAGGTCGCCGCCGGATCTCGCCATCCAGCGGGGGATGATCACTGCCATCTCCCGAGAAAAAAACATGCACTACACTAACGGGACTAATGACCAAAGCGGTTGACGTGCCCGGAAACACGAAAAAATCAATCCATCAATCAAATTCAATCGACGTTGAACGAAGGCTCAGATAAGATGTGCTATTAAATAATGTTTATAACATGGGGGGGATCTGACTCCATACCCCTCCTTTGTCCCTAGGGCTAGATGAAGTAGAAAAAAAAAGAAAATAAACTAGTGAACATGAGAATAAGGAACAGGAAAATGAATTTTAACAATATAAAAGAAACTAGAAACTTTAGATATAAAATATAAATAAAATGTAGATAAGCAAGTGTCAGAGAAGGAAAATAAACGCGATGGAAAATAGTCGAATGGCAAGCGAGTGTAAAAGCTAAACCAATAGAACGATGATACCGAGACGCAAAAGAAATCTGAAAACCAAGAAAAAGAATAACACCTCGCAAACGGGAAAACGCAGGGGGGGGAGGACAGAACTGTACCAAGCCGCGCTACAGTAGACGCAGAAACGGGAAGACATTCCCCCCTCGAGGTGCTACGAGGCGAAATAAGCCAAGCTGCAGGCGCAGTCGTCCTTTGCACAAAGCCTCACCCACCACAGGCTTCCCCTCCTCCATCTGACTTCCCCTCCCTCCGCTACCTACCTCCTCCCCCGCGCCCCCGGGCTCCCTAGGGAGGGCGTCGAAACTTCTGCAACGGCAAACTCCTGTCGAGCAAGCGGCGCGAGGAAGAAATATGGCAGTGTTGAGAGTTATAAAATATACTGATCCTCCTCATTGGATATGGACCTGGGATGAGAAGTAGAAGATTCTTCTGGCCGACAGTTTATATTGAACGCTTTTGAAAATTTCTTTCCAGTGTATAGCTCGAAGCTTGTCGGGATGAAGAAAGGAAAAAACCCATTTGCATACACGAATAAAAAATGTACGAAGATGTACGTAATTAAGAAAGCATTTGATTCATGTGCAGTACGTATTTAATTGATCAGTGTACGAAATGTAAATAGAAAAACTCAGTAAATATCGATATGTACACTTGTGGAATGAAAAAAGTTGGTAACAAATTTTGTTATTAAACGGTGGACGTATTTACTTAAGTTCTTACATTTGCCTATTCCAAGGGTCAAATTATAATACCGAAAAATACTAACCTACAAAATTGCTTGATATTAACATGATTTTTGACACCGAAGGCTCTTGTTTTAATTACACACATTAACTTATGTTTCCATTTACGTGTGTTTGTATGAGGGGGAGAGGTCTTCTGAAACGCAGGTTTCCATTTCAGATGACGTTTCATTTCAGATTTAGTCCTGAATAAGTTGCTCCTGGAGTAGTTTTCTGTCGCTTTCTTAAAGCTCTGAGGGCCAACTCACGGGATCGATTTGACCGCAACATATAATAGAAGATGCTTGTTTCGGTATTGTCGGTCATATTGCTAGTCAAATCGAAGGCGGTGTTGATGCTTTTTGCTTTAGGAATGTTTCAATTTTTGCCCAAGAATTCAAGTTGTGTCCGAGGGATCTTTTCTCATTCCGAATAACCACCGGCATGCACATACTCGATTTTCCGGATTGTCAAACTCCATCGACACTAGTAGAGTCAACCCATCACATGAGATTAGTAGCCCCAAGAAGTATCTTCTACTCTACCTGAGTCGATTTATTATAGAGAAAACTATTATTCCACTCCCGGTGCTTCGTGTTAAGCAAAATACTTACAAAAAAGAAAACCAGATAAGCGATTGAAAACGAAACCAAATGTAACAGTGTTTTAGTGAAATATGTCAATAAGTGATTAAATGTAAAACTATTTAAATCAAGTACTTTATTAGTAGCGATCCGTTGTCAGCACTCGCCGATGCCGTCACCGTTTCTCCCAATATTGAGTCTACCCAGAACTTACAAACGAAAATCACCAGTTTGCCATTGCCATTCTCAGTTCCAATATTCTCTTTATGACTCAGAGGAACTTTGTCATTTATGTATACAGTTCTTTTGTAATTCGTATTATAACATTTAATTCTTTTTTATTCCTGACCAAGTGAACTCCAGATTATCCAAGGTTTTTGGTATCGGACGTAGTCTTGATACAAGTTACTTAGAATATCCGCGCGTCTATTGTACTCAATTTGTTGAACCATTTCGGGAACATCTCACACCTGATGCCGGTATAAATAGGGTAATTCTCAGTAAGTCAAATTTTTATATTGACCACGTGCTGTTACGGAGTTGCATACTCCCACTTGTCGTTTTGGACAGTTCTGGCAACGCTATCTCTGTCTAGAGAAACATTTGTTTCAAACAGCTTTAAAGTATGCTAAAGGGAAGGAGGTCATAAAATTGCATAAAGAAAAACTGTAATTTTATCATTATTCATCTGTAAGTGCCATCACCAACAATAGACGTTAGCTTGTTTTCGCTCCCCGGCAGAGATAAAATGATCGTACGTGGTTTCAAAAGATATGTGATATACCGTAAATACGCATATCACGGACGAAAACATGCATGATTCATTTTGAATTCGGGTTAGTACCGTTAGCATCAAGCATAACGACTTAACACGAGTGTGTGCAAATGATTTTTCGTCGTATATTATTCATGATATTAAAAAAGAATGTCTTCTGTGATAAATTCGCATTTACAACATTATGATATTAAAACAATTTATTTATACTAATTATAATCTGAAATGAATTATTCCGTTAGTATATGCTCCACCAAGGAGTGATAACTGTCGATGTACCTGAAGATTTGTGCTGAATTACTGTACCGCCTAGACACACAACTTTGCAAAACTTTCAACGCAATTTATGAATTGATTTAAATCACATTTAACATGTATATTGATTTACGAAAAATATGTTGGTTTCTTTTGCCAATATCGGCGCAGAAGTTGGCAGCATTTTCGTTCCGCAGTAATATAAAACATTCCCAGTCCGTAGCCATTCAAGTTTAACAAATGTATGTTTGCTCTTGCATTAAGCTCGTAACAGAATGGAGCTTGCCAAGTCGTTTATCTCCTTACTTTTTTGGTGAAATTCCGAGGGAGCATATTTGTGAATGGAATCTGTTTTCTCGGTTATTGGAAATAACCGTGTTCCATCGAAGGAATGAAATATTTGCCATATCAATCACCTAACATAACGATCAAAGGAAAGTCTTCGTTGAAAAGAAATCATCATCTACCTTGGGTGTTATAGGGACTTTAAAGTAAGCTACTTTGTGTTCAGCCCACGGAATTCTGCCTACAGTTTTTCGTTGATCGTATTTGGGTCTATGTGTATTGTACTTGCTAGGAAAGCATGCATTACGAGTTTCCTAGAGTGGATCAGAGTGAATGACTTTAGAGAAAAAGTTAATTCAATACAAAATCAATATAAATGAATGTTAATCACAAATTAAATCTGGTGTATTATCACATATATCAAGACGCCTGACAGTCTTGTTTCAGTCCAATTTTATTCAACAATTAATGAGAATTTAATAAAATATAATTTTAAAAATCTGTTTTCAAAGATCTTTACTCATCATATCTCTCGTTCTGATATTAATGACAAAAAGAAACAAAAACAGAACTCTCTTGTATCAAATAATTAATATATTACTTAGAAAGTAGAATTTCCTGCGTGAGTAATATTTACTTAATAAGTGTGATGAGAAAATACATGACAAGCGACAAAAGTAAATTTGTCAGACCTTCAGAATGTAACACACGCGAGAAATCTAATTTTCTATCACATTTACGTAACAGCAATTCAACTCTCTGTATGACATTTCTAGTTGCTTTGACGATTGAGAAAGATATATTATTCTCGTAATCTAAATTCAAGAATTATACAATTATTTGTATTAGCACATTACCTAACAGAAAATAAAGTAGTATTCCAGAAAACATTAAGGTAAGGAACTTTATCCTATATTCTATTGTAATTAAGGACTTTGTACAGCTGTGAAATCAGTTTTTATGGCTTACACCGAACTTTCAAAAAATTGGACATCTACATTGAAGAGTTGGTAGATATCAGACGAAAATCGCAGATTCCGATTGCTCTAACACCAAATGCTGAATTCGAAAATTCAAACATTTCATTTCTTTAGTATACATTAGATAAATATACAAATTACAGATAAAATACTGATTTACCTATATTATTTCTAGCCTCTTGACCTCTGTAAGTTCGACGTCCATATTTTAAGACACGTCTGACCAATCAGCGCTTCTGAACACGAAAGGAAGGTCTAATATCAGTTACATTAGTGTCATGATGAATATCGGACCTATGCCATTATCACGTTAACTTTGCTCTGGATGAGCAAGGAATGGGAGCAACAAAAACTTGGGAGTGATTTTTGAAAAAATCTCGATTATGTTTTTTTTATTTTTACAATATCACTCAATATTACGTGAAAAATACTCATAATTTGTAAAGTGTTGTACAGGAAATTGTTGAATAATTAATTTTGTAAAACATATTCAATTAAGAAATACTATCCATTTTCAATAACAGTCTGTGAGAGTGTCGAAAAAGTGTAACTAATGCAATTATGGAAAATTAAAAAAATAACTGAAGATTAGATTCGTTGAATTTTCTTGAGTGAACTTTTCTTTATTGGAGCACAAAAGTTTGACGCCTTTTCGACTGATCATTTGGTTTTTAGCGGACCGGATGACAAATTATGATCACTTGTCTCGTAAGTGTTGGGCATGTTATATCTCGGGAGCTGACGGTGTTCCTCCCTATCTGAAACGACAGAACAGCGGACCGCTAGAATTCTCCTCCAAACAGTGGTTTTATTCCACCAATGGAATGTAATCCCAGAAACTAAAGCATCTGTTAAAATTTTATGAGCCGCCATGTAATCTAGATCGAACGGATAATATTCATATTGGTGAAATTCCAGTGAACGGTTTAGGCGCTGTTCACAGACGGACGGACGGATGAACAAACAGACAGACAGGCGGTCAATCATTTTGAAGAAAAAAACCTATTTCGGTATCAAGGATTCTCAACACATGGATTCTGAATACACTACGTATATGAAACAGTTACTGCACTATATATATATATATATATATATATATATATATATATATATATATATATATATATATATAATCAAAAATAATTCACTTTTTGAACATCAGAGACACACAAAATTTATCTTTTCGTCGAAAAGTTACGTTTATCCCTTACACAAAGATTTCTTATGATGCCGTCTTTTACGAGAAAGTAAAAGTGACGCCATAAATATGGATGGGGAGAACGAAGTTATGACAAGACTATCGTTTACAACAACAATAATAACTACTATCATATAAAGGACATCATACAATCCAGGATTCCATGTTTAAACAGTAAGCGTTTTTAACTCATATCGAGCGTTATCCGTCAGGTAATAATGATACTGGGGTCGCATTAAATTCGTAATTAGTTCCACATCAAAATGTACAGTTGTTGTTCATTCCCGCCCCGAGATGACCGCCACGCCCCTCCCTGCAGCACCCCTGCCAACTCGCCAGGGACCGGGATTTCATCACATCGCCCCCGAATACATTATTTGTCCGAACGTTCATATAAATATCATGTGCGCATTCTATATTTCATTTGGTGTCGTACTGCTCTGCATATTTGCCTGTGAATTTTCGACCTCGTCAATTACTGGTTGAACTTTAATATAAAATTGAAACGTAAAACGAGTTCCATAGATTACAAAGGAATAAAGCGATTAAAATAGTTTTGGGGTTGCGTATTTTTTATTGAAAACGCCGTTCTTCGTGTTTCATTTTCCGCGGCAACTTAAAGCTTCACAAGCGTATAAAAGCCATACTTGTACGAGAATTCATATTCTGAAATAAATGTTAACCAGAAATAGTAGATTTGTGGAATGAATTCTAATTTTAGAGCATATTCATTGATTTATTATATGAACCTAATTTAAATTTTAATCAAGGCCAAGTATTTTTGTTTTCCAAAACGTGCGTAGAATGGAATAATTGATTTTACTTAATATAAAACCATTTAAAAACAAATCTGCACAGTAACTTTCGAAAAACAGGACTCATTTACTTCAAATCCCGATTTTTCGAACATTGCAGAAGTTCAATTTTTTTCAGTGTCTTCCTACTACTGCTACATTGAATACAGACATTTTTTCTTAAAAATCTGTTCAAATACAGATCTTGAAACAAGTTAATGTACAATTTTTCGAAAACATGAGAAGTTTTTGTGTAATTTTGTATGAAATATAAGCAATTTTTAAACAATTATTGAAGAGTACATGGAATTCTCAACACATTGATTTTATATGTTATTTAAAATCGAATTCCTCTAAAATATCAATAAATGTATTGAACATAGTCAGGTTGTATTTTTTTGTAGAATTAAAAAAATTGTTCGTCGATTTGAATTAAATTCATGAATAACAACTTATCTTAAAGTTTTGTCATCATTTATACCGTTTACACATTTACAAAGTGAAAATTATTTAATCCTGACTAATTAGCAACGAAAGTGGTAATCAACTACAGTCGCAGGTTCATTTTCAAACACATGTGCAACGTTTCACTCAATTGTGTCTAATTGCAGAAAATCAAACTCCCGCTAATAGGAATCACATTCAAACCTCAAACGTGTATGAAGGAGACTAGAAAGGGATATTCAACAGTAATACGTAGCGTAATTAAATGTGACACTGATCTATGGATCTCAAATAACCCAGTCGTCAATATCAATTTTTAAAATAACGTGAAATTCTGACGTGTTATATTTCAACAGACTAAGTAGAATATATGTAGTTAGACATTTTTAGACACTTAATTAGGCAACTAGATTAATTTTCATACATATATGTAACTGGTGGTTAGACCTAAGAAAAATATCTAAAAATCTACATATTTCATTATGTCTCACAGTATGAACACTGATGTTTTTACAAAACTGAATAATAAACTGTATTCACATCCCTAAACACATAAAAGCATTAATAGTGGTCACATTTACATAGCATTGTCAAAATTATTGAAATACAGTTTCAAAATTTTGGTAGTGACAATATACGCTGATGGCAAAGCGGGATTCTAACCACTGAACATGTTTGAAACCAAAAAAGTTTTAAAAAATATCAGTTCACGTAACATTATTGCAATGCTCTCTC
>BLKR01012988.1:0-14479 GCA_011170035.1 Teleogryllus occipitalis | reverse complement strand
GAGACGGACCCAATAGTGTCTTGATAAATGATTAAAAGAACAATTCTTTGAATTTGGCGCGAACTCTGCCAAAGGCGCGAGCCGGTAGCATGACCGGGTCAGTCCCGAAGCGGAAGGGACACCGCTTGACGACGGTTGGAGAACCTAGCAGCATAGCACGCCGACAGGCGATTGAACCAGACGGACTCAATAGTGTCTTGATAAATGATTAAAAGAACAATTCTTTGAATTTGGCGCGAACTCTGCGAAAGGCGCGAGCCGGTAGCATGACCGGGTCAGTCACGAAGCGGAAGGGACACTGCTTGACGACGGTTGGAGAACCTAGCAGCATAGCACGCCGACAGGCGATTGAACCAGACGGACTCAATAGTGTCTTGATAAATGATTAAAAGAACAATTCTTTGAATTTTGCGCGAACTCTGCGAAAGGCGCGAGCCGGTAGCATGACCGTGTCAGTCACGAAGCGGAAGGGACACCGCTTGACGACGGTTGGAGAACCTAGCAGCATAGCACGCCGACAGGCGATTGAACCAGACGGACCCAATAGTGTCTTGATAAATGATTAAAATAACAATTCTTTGGATTTGGCGCGAACTCTGCAAAAGGCGCGAGCCGGTAGCATGACCGGGTCAGTCACGAAGCGGACGGGACACCGCTTCACGACGGTTGGAGAACCTAGCAGCATAGCACGCCGACAGGCGATTGAATCAGACGGACCCAATAGTGTCTTGATAAATGATTAAAAAAACAATTCTTTGGATTTGGCGCGAACTCTGCAAAAGGCGCGAGCCGGTAGCATGACCGTGTCAGTCACGAAGCGGAAGGGACACCGCTTGACGACGGTTGGAGAACCTAGCAGCATAGCACGCCGACAGGCGATGGAACGAGACGGACCCAATAGTGTCTTGATAAATGATTAAAAAAACAATTCTTTGGATTTGGCGCGAACTCTGCAAAAGGCGCGAGCCGGTAGCATGACCGGGTCAGTCACGAAGCGGACGGGACACCGCTTCACGACGGTTGGAGAACCTAGCAGCATAGCACGCCGACAGGCGATTGAACCAGACGGACCCAATAGTGTCTTGATAAATGATTAAAAAATAATTCTTTGGATTTGGCGCGAACTCTGCAAAAGGCGCGAGCCGGTAGCATGACCGGGTCAGTCACGAAGCGGACGGGACACCGCTTCACGACGGTTGGAGAACCTAGCAGCATAGCACGCCGACAGGCGATTGAACCAGACGGACCCAATAGTGTCTTGATAAATGATTAAAAAATAATTCTTTGGATTTGGCGCGAACTCTGCAAAAGGCGCGAGCCGGTAGCATGACCGGGTCAGTCACGAAGCGGAAGGGACACCGCTTCACGACGGTTGGAGAACCTAGCAGCATAGCACGCCGACAGGCGATTGAACCAGACGGACCCGATAGTGTCTTGATAAATGACTAAAAGAACAATTCTTTGAATTTGGCGCGAACTCTGCCAAAGGCGCGAGCCGGTAGCATGACCGGATCAGTCACGAAGCGGAAGGGACACCGCTTGATGACGGTTGGAGAACCTAGCAGCATAGCACGCCGACAGGCGATTGAACGAGACGGACCCAATAGTGTCTTGATAAATGATTAAAAGAACAATTCTTTGAATTTGGCGCGAACTCTGCCAAAGGCGCGAGCCGGTAGCATGACCGGGTCAGTCACGAAGCGGAAGGGACACTGCTTGACGACGGTTGGAAAACCTAGCAGCATAGCACGCCGACAGGCGATGGAACCAGACGGACCCAATAGTGTCTTAATAAATGATTAAAAGAACAATTCTTTGAATTTGGCGGGAACTCTGCGAAAGGCGCGAGCCGGTAGCATGACCGGGTCAGTCACGAAGCGGACGGGACACCGCTTGACGACGGTTGGAGAACCTAGCAGCATAGCACGCCGACAGGCGATGGAACGAGACGGACCCAATAGTGTCTTGATAAATGATTAAAAGAACAATTCTTTGAATTTGACGCGAACTCTGCGGAAGACGCGAGCCGGTAGCATGACCGGGTCAGTCCCGAAGCGGACGGGACACCGCTTGACGACGGTTGGAGAACCTAGCAGCATAGCACACCGACAGGCGATTGAACGAGACGGACCCGATAGTGTCTTGATAATTGATTAAAAAACAATTCCTTGAATTTGGCGCGAACTCTGCGGAAGGTGCGAGCCGGTAGCATGACCTGGTCAGTCCCGAAGCGAACGGGACACCGCTTGACGACGGTTGGAGAACCTAGCAGCATAGCACGCCGACAGGCCATTGAACGAGACGGACCCGATAGTGTCTTGATAAATGATTAAAAAACAATTCTTTGAATTTGGCGCGAACTCTGCCAAAGGCGCGAACCGGTAGTGCCGACTGGTCAGTCACAAGCGGAAGGTCGTTCGCTTGACGACGGTTGAGAACCTAGCAGCATAGCACGCCGGCAGGCGATTAAACCTTGACGGACCTTAATAGTGTCTTGATAAATAATTAAAAGAACAATTCTTTGAATTTGGCGAACTTCGTGGAAGGCGCGAGTCGGTAGCAATGACCGGGTCAGTCACGAAGCGGAAGGGACACCGCTTGACGACGGTTGGAGAACCTAGCAGCATAGCACGCCGGCAGGCGATTAAACCTGACGGACCCAATAGTGTCTTGATAAATAATTAAAAGAACAATTCTTTGAATTTGGCGCGAACTCTGCGGAAGGCGCGAGTCGGTAGCATGACCGGGTCAGTCACGAAGCGGAAGGGACACCGCTTGACGACGGTTGGTAAACCAAGCAGCATAGCACGCCGACAGGCGATTGAAAGAGACGGACCCAATAGTGTCTTGATAAATGATTAAAAGAACAATTCTTTGAATTTGGCGCGAACTCTGCCAAAGGCGCGAACCGGTAGCATGACCGGGTCAGTCACGAAGCGGAAGGGACACCGCTTGACGACGGTTGGAGAACCTAGCAGCATAGCACGCCGACAGGCGATTGAACGAGACGGACCCAATAGTGTCTTGATAAATGATTAAAAGAACAATTCTTTGAATTTGGCGCGAACTCTGCCAAAGGCGCGAGCCGGTAGCATGACCGGGTCAGTCCCGAAGCGGAAGGGACACCGCTTGACGACGGTTGGAGAACCTAGCAGCATAGCACGCCGACAGGCGATTGAACCAGACGGACTCAATAGTGTCTTTATAAATGGTTAAAAGAACAATTCTTTGAATTTGGCGCGAACTCTGCGAAAGGCGCGAGCCGGTAGCATGACCGGGTCAGTCACGAAGCGGAAAGGACACCGCTTGACGACGGTTGGAGAACCTAGCAGCATAGCACGCCGACGACAGTTGAACGGATAAGGACAATAGTGTCTTGATAAATGATTAAAAGAACAATTCTTTGAATTTGGCGCGAACTCTGCAAAGGCGCGAGCCGGTAGCATGACCGGGTCAGTCACGAAGCGGACGGGACACCGCTTGACGACGGTTGGAGAACCTAGCAGCATAGCACGCCGACAGGCGATTGAACCAGACGGACCCAATAGTGTCTTGATAAATGATTAAAAGAACAATTCTTTGAATTTGGCGCGAACTCTGCGAAAGGCGCGAGCCGGTAGCATGACCGGGTCAGTCACGAAGCGGAAGGGACACCGCTTGACGACGGTTGGAGAACCTAGCAGCATAGCACGCCGACAGGCGATTGAACCAGACGGACCCAATAGTGTCTTGATAAATGATTAAAAGAACAATTCTTTGAATTTGGCGCGAACTCTGCCAAAGGCGCGAGCCGGTAGCATGACCGGGTCAGTCACGAAGCGGAAGGGACACCGCTTGACGACGGTTGGAGAACCTAGCAGCATAGCACGCCGACAGGCGATTGAACCAGACGGACCCAATAGTGTCTTGATAAATGATTAAAAGAACAATTCTTTGAATTTGGCGCGAACTCTGCGAAAGGCGCGAGCCGGTAGCATGACCGGGTCAGTCACGAAGCGGAAGGGACACCGCTTGACGACGGTTGGAGAACCTAGCAGCATAGCACGCCGACAGGCGATTGAACCAGACGGACCCAATAGTGTCTTGATAAATGATTAAAAAAAACAATTCTTTGGATTTGGCGCGAACTCTGCAAAAGGCGCGAGCCGGTAGCATGACCGGGTCAGTCACGAAGCGGACGGGACACCGCTTCACGACGGTTGGAGAACCTAGCAGCATAGCACGCCGACAGGCGATTGAACCAGACGGACTCAATAGTGCCTTGATAAATGATTAAAAGAACAATTCTTTGAATTTTGCGCGAACTCTGCGAAAGGCGCGAGCCGGTAGCATGACCGTGTCAGTCACGAAGCGGAAGGGACACCGCTTGACGACGGTTGGAGAACCTAGCAGCATAGCACCCCGACAGGCGATGGAACGAGATGGACCCAATAGTGTCTTGATAAATGATTAAAAAAACAATTCTTTGGATTTGGCGCGAACTCTGCAAAAGGCGCGAGCCGGTAGCATGACCGGGTCAGTCACGAAGCGGACGGGACACCGCTTCACGACGGTTGGAGAACCTAGCAGCATAGCACACCGACAGGCGATTGAACCAGACGGACCCAATAGTGTCTTGATAAATGATTAAAAAAACAATTCTTTGGATTTGGCGCGAACTCTGCAAAAGGCGCGAGCCGGTAGCATGACCGGGTCAGACACGAAGCGGACGGGACACCGCTTCACGACGGTTCGAGAACCTAGCAGCATAGCACGCCGACAGGCGATTGAACCAGACGGACCCAATAGTGTCTTGATAAATGATTAAAAAACAATTCTTTGGATTTGGCGCGAACTCTGCAAAAGGCGCGAGCCGGTAGCATGACCGGGTCAGTCACGAAGCGGACGGGACACCGCTTCACGACGGTTGGAGAACCTAGCAGCATAGCACGCCGACAGGCGATTGAACCAGACGGACCCAATAGTGTCTTGATAAATGATTAAAAAACAATTCTTTGAATTTGGCGCGAACTCTGCGAAAGGCGCGAGCCGGTAGCATGACCGGGTCAGTCACGAAGCGGACGGGACACCGCTTGACGACGGTTGGAGAACCTAGCAGCATAGCACGCCGACAGGCGATTGAACGAGACGGACCCAATAGTGTCTTGATAAATAACTAAAAGAAGAATTCATTGAATTTGGCGCGAACTCTGCAAAAGGTGCGAGCCGGTAGCATGACCGGGTCAGTCACGAAGCGGACGGGACACCGCTTGACGACGGTTGGAGAACCTAGCAGCATAGCGCGCCGACAGGCGATTAAACCTGACGGACCCAATAGTGTCTTGATAAATAACTAAAAGAACAATTCTTTGAATTTGGCGCGAACTCTGCAAAAGGTGCGAGCCGGTAGCATGACCGGGTCAGTCACGAAGCGGACGAGACACCGCTTGACGACTGTTGGAGAACCTAGCAGCATAGCACGTCGACAGGCGATTGAACCAGACGGACCCAATAGTGTCTTGATAAATAATTAAAAGAACAATTCTTTGGATTTGGCGTGAAGCAGCCGGCACGCGTAGCAGCCGGCCGAGGACTGCGGCATGTTGGATGGGGCTTGGGACGTGAGCTTTCCCTCTCTCAGTGTGATGCGAAAAGCCGATAAAGACGGAGCGGTGCCGGCGCGACCCGAAAAGTGGCATTGCTAGAATTAAGTAGCCAAGTCACTATTGTCGTCGGTGGACGGAATTGTTAAGGAAATTAATATTAGATGATTTCAAGGATTAGTGTGGACGAATAGTGGATTGTGTATGGTTGCTGACGATATCACAGAGGATTGTAGGAAATATAATTCTTTGCTTATTGAAGGATAACGGAAAATAAATATTGGGTTAATTCTCTTAACATTTCTTGAGTAAATTTTTCATGAGCATAGGCCTATAGCGTAAAAATGTGCATTGTTATATTATCATTCAAGGAAAGGGTATGATTACTGTGGGAGAAAATTGAGATAGTTTATTTTTATTGGTATGATTTATTAGCAAGAAATAATAGGTAAGGTGAAAGAATACACTGCTGTAAATATATAATTATTTGCAACAAAGATCATCAGCCTCAAGGCAATTGTGGAATAGATAATATTCAAATGCGATGAACAGCATATGTACCAACGACGTTGAATAATCTGTAGATAAAAGAAAATGAATAATACATGTAATTACGATAATTATCAACGTATGAATAAAATATTGTTTTATTATTATTGAATTTAAAATGTTAATTCCTGTTTCATATGATTTTATCAAGATGATGCCCCCCCCCCCCACAAATCATCCCTAGTCTTTTACATATATTTTACATCTCAAAAAAGGAAAAATTATGAATGATTGCAGATTGCCAACTATCATAAAATTCCCCAGAATTATATGATAGTTTGTAATCTATTTGAGTACAAGTTTAACCAATTGCAGTGAAATTGTTAAATTGTTTGAAACAAGCTGTTTAAAGTAGAGATTTCAAGCTTTAATCTTACTAAAATTAAAAGTACTTTTGATTAAAAAAATATGGAGCTATTGCCATTTGAAAAGTGTCTCATTCTATGGTTTAACAAAACATTGGCCATAAGCGAACTAATGTAGCCCACTGTTTGAGTGAAATAATTACTTTTTGATTATCATAAAACTGTTGCAGAACTACGTGGGCACCACTACAGCTGCAAATATGTTAATAAAAATATGATTAAATAATATTTGTTAATTTCTAAAAAGTAGCGAAAATGGCCAAAACATGAGTTGGTTCTAGGGTTTGTGGCACCCCTAAACCCATTTTAAAAACTGTTTTGGTTCCAATGTTGTTCCTATATGAAAAACTAACTTTTTCGCCAAGTTATTGAAATATATTTTTTTCAATACAGCCTTATAGAGAGGTAGTAGGTCACGTCACTTAAACACCTCCTGTACTTTTTCAACGGTGGATGTTATTGCAATGCAGTTTTCACAAAAGTGCATGAAGGAATGGGGTTAATTGATGCACGTATTCGTATTGATTTTATCACTTGCATTTTCAGAGATATTGAGGTTATGTTTTTGTTGTGTATGTTATGTATATGTTGTGTTTTTCAAATAGAACTATACATATTTTTTAATCTATCATGACGAGCGTAAAAAGATTAATCCAATCATAAACATATTTTCATGAGTTAGATATGCTTTTTTCAGTAATTTTGATTTTTTGCCACTCATGTTTAACGTATATTTTAAATGTAACAGTCCGTAGTCGGGTCGCGTAGCGCTCTCCCAGCTAGCACGTGCTCGGAGAGTTACAATATCCGTTCAAAACGAGTCGGAAAAATCAAAATTACTCAAGAAAATGCTTATCTAACATATGGCAATACTTATATCATTGGATTCTCGAAAGATACAAATGATAAAATAGAAATGAATACATTTATTAATTAGCCCAATTCCTTCATGCATTTGCATGAAAACTGCATTGCAATAACTTCAACCATTCAAAAACTGCAGGAGGTGCTATAGTTACATTACTCGCATGTATATGTATGTATGTATATACAGGATGAGTCACGTAACAGCACCTCCGGTAACTTTTGAACGGTTCAAGTTATTGCAATGCAGTTTTCACGAAAGTAGAAGAGGGAATGAGACTAATTGTCACGTGTATTCATTTATATTTTACCCCTTGTATTTTACGAGATATTTGAGGTAATTTTGGCTTTTTCAAATGTAATTATACAAATTTTTAGAGTATATCATGACGAGCGTAAAAAGACGTATTCAATGATTGATATATACTTCTGACAAATCCATATTTTAAATCCTTAATACAAAAAATCTAAAAGTGCGGAAGAATGGCAAGCAGAGTTCAGGAAAAACTGCATAAAAAAAACGGAGTATAAGAGTGGGTGTGCTAACTTAACGTTAAGTTAGCACACCCACTCTTATACCCTGTTTTAATGTTCCACATCGGTACAACATTTTAAATTTGGGTTAAAATTAGTTTAAAATTAGTACAAATTATGGAATACTCTTTTTTAATTTTCTGATAAGTGGGTGTGCTAACTATACGGACATGGCAAAAGAGGAGCAGCGAGTATTCACGAGTTCTACTACACCTTCAATTGGAACATTTTCTTTTTGTGTAGACACATCAAAGAAGAAACACATGGAAGAGGTGCAGCTGCTGTTTTCGCGTGCGTCTAATCATTGAATTGCAAATTTTCCTTCGGTGCAAAGACAACTGAAAAAGATGCTCAGTGGAAACGTGGAAGTCAATGGGTGCGTATTTGTCCAAACATACAATTGCCACATTTTTTGTCTTTAAAGATTCATTTTCCATTATGTGTATAGTCACCACAAAGTAGAAGAGTGTGCAAAGATGAACAACTAATGAGAACGGATACATTTAACCTTCAAATGCCACACTTTCATTGAGTTTAAACTCACCTCAAGGAAGAATTAACACGCTAGGGGGCAGCTGGGTTGCCAAATACCTTTCAATCTTTTGCATGATCCCTGTCTGCACGGCTGCCATGTTGAGTGCGTTGAAGCGTCTATAAAGGGGCCACCTTGGCCGCGTCGGGTGAATTTGATATTTGGGAACAAGGGCGAGCTCGGTTACCAAATGCCCATGGCGAAGGCCAGTCGCTGCATCCATCATCCAGGGCGCGTTCAGAATCCTCTCTGCAAGTGCTCTATACATCATTATCGCCATTGTAGAAAACTCACGAAGAAACTCTTCCGTTGAATACATGTACTCCATTTGCGGCTTTTTTCTGCAAACACACACACACACACCCCATTCCCTCTGCTTGCCTTCTTTGTCCCTCGCACCTTCCACAAAAAGCGCAGAGATAGATATGCCTCCTGACACACACGTATCTCTACCTGTGTTTTTGTCCCTGGCAGATTTCAATAACAATAGTGCATCAACGTAACATTGTTTTCTCGAACTCACGCCCCACTTCCTCTCGCGTTCCGTCGCGCACCTTTTTTAACTCTACGGGTATAACAACCGTCTCCTGGTACAGCTCTCTCTCTCTTTCTTTCTATATTTCTCTCTCTCTTTCTATATTTTTCTCTCTTTCTCTCTATATTTCTCTTTCTCTCTTTTTCTCTCTCTTTCTCTCTCTCTCTTTCTCTCTCTCTTTCTCTCTCTCTCTTTCTCTCTCTCTCTTTCTCTCTCTCTTTCTCTCTCTTTTTCTCTCTTTCTCTCTCTTTTTCTCTCTTTCTCTCTCTCTTTCTCTCTCTCTTTCTCTCTCATTCTCTCTCTCTTTCTCTCTCTCTTTTTCTCTCTCTCTCTTTTTCTGTCTCTCTTTCTCTCTCTCATTCCCTCTCTCTTTCTCTCTCATTCTCTCTCTCTTTCTCTCTCTCATTCTCTCTTTTTCTCTCTCTCTTTCTCTCTCATTCTCTCTCTTTCTCTCTCTCTTTCTCTCTCTCTTTCTCTCTCTCTTTCTCTCTCTCTTTCTCTCTCTCTTTCTCTCTCTTTCTCTCTCTCTTTCTCTCTCTCTTTCTCTGTCTCTTTCTCTGTCTCTTTCTCTCTCTGTTTCTCTCTCTGTTTCTCTCTCTCTTTCTCCCTCTCTTTCTCTCTCTTTCTTTCTCTCTCTCTTTCTCCCTCTCTCTCTCTCTTTCTCTCTTTGTCTATTTCTCTGTCTCTTTACACGGTAAACGCCAGGTACTATTGCTACTTACTGATAAATCGAGAAGTTGATAGGCCATTCGAATATCAATAACTAAATTGGTAAATAAATAAGTTATCATCTGCGAACATTCCAACCATTGTACATGTGCGTTTTAACTGTGAAAATAACTTCATAACTGAAGCCCAAAATTAAAAATATTGAATGACATTGTTTCGCCCTGCGCATTCTGTGCATGTTACCCCGCATGATTCACGCATGTTTGCGGCACGTATTAAATATTCTTCCCGGCAATTGTCTTGCATGTTCCACTTAGTAATACTAACTCGCTTTGATACAGGACTAGAGGTAACCCCTAACCATCAAAATAAAATTTAAGAAGATGCTAACTTTAGCTGGTAGTTTGTTATAAACTGTCAAAAATTACAACCTTCGTTGGGGTTAACTACTCTTTTATTGTAGTTAACAGGGGTGTTGGAAGTTCCAATTTACAGGTTATAATCCTATTCATGAATCAAACGCATCACGCAAAAAATTGGTCATCTATAGCGTTATATTTCTTATAGAACTAGTGGTGCTTAGAAGCACATACTTTCTCACATTGCTAATAACAAGTACGTAATATTATAGTAGAATTTACTTATCCAGCAGTTTCCAAACCACATCGGTTTTCTCGGCGTCCTTGAACGTGGTCGGTAACTCATTGTGTCTATAAACGTGGGTGACCTTTTCCGCCACTTCCTGGAGCGTCTGCATCTGGGGGGGTTCCCCAAGGACCGCCAGGAAGCCCGTGTAGCGGCCTGTGAGAGCGCTCGCCATCACCAGCCCGAAGGCGCTGAGCAGCAGCAGCAGGAATTTCCCTCGGCGGCCGCCACCACGGGCCTCAAAATTTCCATTGGTAAAAGCGTTTACGGCCTCCAGCAACGCGTTCCTGGAATCAGTCACGGAGTATTGAATGATTAATTGATGGTTGCCGGCGCCTCAACTACTATGGTCATTATCCCCGTAGTAGTTTTGTGCAGTAAATGTTTTAACAGCGGGAATGGGCGGTGATCTACCTCTCGCTGAATGGTGAGAACCGGCACCGACCTAATAGTCGACTTGGGGAGTTTCCGCCAATCAGGTTTGTCCCACTAGCGAGACACAGCCCCTAGCTGGAGCAAGCCCTAAGCTCCTGAATGCTCTCCCGACAAGTGTGGTAGTGTAGTGCAAGTGAGTGTATTGTGTATGTAAGTAAACGGATAGAAAACGAAGGAATAAAAGATCTCGCGCGGACTGTGGCCCGTTTGTTAGGGCACTGCTCCGGCATTCACGTGTTGATCGAGAAACCACAGAAATCTGCCAATCAGAGCAGTAGCCCACTAGATTTCTCTTTGAGATAGCAGTCGACCTATAGCTGAACCGCTCGCAAAAATACCATCATGGCGGACGTGCCTTTGGTGAAGCCTCGGAGGCTGCCCACACCCTACGCCAGCTGAGATTTCCCCTCTAGGCGATAAGAACGCGCGTAGGTGACAAGGAGAGGCGACTGCGAGACGCAGCAATCGCTCTGACCGTCACTCGTCATCGCTGCCCCCTCCTCACAAGAAGAACTCGCACTGCCAGGAGTGTCCAAAGAAATGAATTCATCAATGTGTTGGTCCATCACATTGAATTATTATACGTCGCTTCTATTCCCTGCACATGCTCGCAGAATGTCTTTCATTGTTCAGCACTGTATTGTGCAAACGCTTCTCTACTAAACGTTTCCTTTTCTTTTAAGGGTGCACCAATTGTTTCTGCAGCCACGCGCCCTTTTATAAACTCCCAAACATGTTCTATTGGATTTAGATCTGGATGGTACGGTGGAGGACGGAGAGGAATGTGTCCATGTTCAATGATTGATCAACGACGTATCTTTTCCAGTGGGTATACTTTGCATTGTTTGTAATAACTGGGCTTTTGTGCGTAATGGATCGAAAGCAACTCCATGATTATTTAGCCATTCTACTATATATTTTTTTACGTGTAATAATCTCCTGTTTTCTGTTCCGAAGAGAATATCAACAAGGCATCATCGACAAACCCGTCTTCAATAATTAATCTTTGTCCTTTCCCTATTCTTGTTATAACTGTGAATCTGTGAAAGAATCCACTTCGATCAGTTTTATTTCCATTATCTTTCCTTCGGGAGTTGAAAATGTGAGCTGACCCTTCGCTACACTTTCAACCCTTTCCTAATTATGGTGTTCACTGTGGATTCCGAAATCCCTTTCGCATCACTCGCCATCTGCACTACATTTCCATCATGCAAATTTAATGTAATTTTGAGCTGGCGAAAGCACTGAACCATTCTATAAAAGATTTCACGCGCTTGTCCTCTCAGAGTCCTACCCGACACATTGGTGGATGATGAAGAAGATGCCATTTAAAAAGCACAATCGCGAACAAAGTTTGACAATGAAAATGATCTTGGCTGTCCAGATGACGCCGCGTCGAAGGCTGTGTTGCCGACGTTTCGACCATCTTGTCGTGGTCTTCCTCAGGGCTGTTGTGCCTGAGGAGGAAGACCACGACAAGATGGTCGAAACGTCGGCAACACAGCCTTCGATGCGGAGTCACCTGGACAGCCAAGATCATTTTCATGACTCTGGCCGCAGAAGCCTACGACTTCAAAGTTTGGCAATAACAGCAGCTACTGTGTAAAACACACTGTCACTGCTCACTAGCCATGGTAAAACTGGAACTGGAGACCGAAACTCTTCTTCAAGACACGGCTTATTTTCGGTTGATCGTTTGGACAACCCCTACTGTAGAAACACGTAAGCTTCCTTTCGTTTGATCCTTTTCACTCATCAGTTTGTTATCGCCAAACTCGCAGTGTTGAATTACCGCGAGACGCACGAGAGGAAGACAGAGAGACAGCTATATTGTGACAAAGAGCGCGGGCAAGCGGGGAAATATTAGGAGCTTTGGAGGGAGAGGCCACGTTCGGGCATGCGCAGTGGAAGGTTCTTTTGAGAGTGGTAGAGCAATAGCTATCTAGCTATAGCTGAACCTCTTACAAAAAAAAACATCCTGGAGGACGTACCTTTGGTAAAGTCTCGGAGGCTGCCCCCACCCTGTGGCATCTGAGATTTCCCCTCTCGGCGATAAAGAAGCGCGTAGGCGACAAGGAGAGATCTTCGTCAAAAGAGGAACTCGCACTCCCAGGAGTGTCCAAAGAAATGAATACATTCTTCTGCAAAACGTTTCCTTTTCTTTTAAGGATGCACCAAATGGTTCTGCTGCATCGCGCCCGTTGAAAAATCCCCAAAGAAGTGCTATTGGATTTAGATTTGGATGGTACGGTGGAAGACGGAGAGGAACGTGGCCATGTTCAATGATTATTTGATCAACGACCTATCGTTTTTCAGTGGATATACTTTGAATTATTTGTAATAATTGGGTTTTTGTGAATAACAGCAGCTACTGTGTAAAGCACTCTGTCACTGCTCACTAGCCACGGTCAAACAGGGACTGGAGATCAAAACTCTTCTTCAAGACACGGCTTATTTTCTCTTGATCGTTTGGACAACCCCTACTGTAGAAACACGTAAGCTGCCTTCCGTCTGATCCTTCTCACTCATCAGTTTGTTGTCACCAAACTCGCAGTGTTGAATTACCGCGCGACCCACAAGAGAAGGACAGAGAGAGAGAGAAATATGTTGTGACAAAGAGCGCTGGCAGGCGGGGAAATATTAGGAGTTATGAAGAGAGACGCCACGTTCGGTCATGCGCAGTGAAAGGTTTTTTTGAGAGTGGTAGAGCAATAGTCGAAAATCGTACCATCGTGGGGAGTGTTACCGTAGAAACGGTCGTTCAGAGGCACTGCTGTGACATCACTTGATGCCCTGAGCCATATAAGCTGCCTGTTAAGCGCTTCGATTAATGATTCCGGGCGCCCAACAGAGAGCATTAGACTCGTAAGTGTCCTGACTTTTTTTCTTTATGAGGAATGTGTTCTTCCCCTGCTGGACGGCGAGATCCGGCACCGGCCTACCGTCGGCTTGCGAGGATTCCCCCTAGCCAGGACTCTCCCACCAGCGGGGCACCGCTACAGCCAGGAAAAACTCAAAGCTCCCAATCGTTCTCCCGGAATATGTGGTAGTGTAGTGCATATTAGTGTGAGTGTGTGTGTGAAGGGAGGGGATAGGACAAGGAAGAGGAAGGAAAGATCGCGCGCGGCCCGTGGCCCGTTCGTTAGGGTACTGCTCCGGCATTCGCCTGGTGTTGATCGCAGAAACTACGGAAAACTACCGATCAGAGCAGCCGGCCGCTAGAATTCACCTCCAGACAGCGACTGAATTCGACCTAGCTGAAAAGCCAGGTTTCGAAAATCCTTCCACGGTCAGGACTGGAACCTAGGACCTCCCGGTCAGAGGCACTGCAGTGACATCAGTTGAGGCACTGAGCCATTTAAGCCGCCGGTTAAGCGCATCGGAATAGGGAAATCCATGCGAATGAAAAGGACACCGTACCTGCGGTCGAGCAGCCAGAGGGCGCCTGCAAAGGCAGCCAGGTTCGTGCTCGTGGCTGCCCAAGTGCCGGGAGACAAGGACTGCAGCAAGCTCAGCTGCTGCAGTCCTTAGACCTCCCAGTCAGAGGCACTGCAGTGACATCAGTTGAGGCACTGAGCCATTTAAGCCGCCGGTTAAGCGCATCGGAATAGGGAAATCCATGCGAATGAAAAGGACACCGTACCTGCGGTCGAGCAGCCAGAGGGTGCCTGCAAAGGCAGCCAGGTTCGTGCTCGTGGCTGCCCAAGTGCCGGGAGACAAGGACTGCAGCAAGCTCAGCTGCTGCAGTTCTTAGACCTCCCAGTCAGAG
>BLKR01012987.1:0-14520 GCA_011170035.1 Teleogryllus occipitalis | reverse complement strand
AGCAGGTCGTGATGTTCGAATAAAACAAATTCCTTTGGTATTAGCAGCCATTTCAATTGATCTCTCACAACTGACAGCATCTGATGGATAAAATACTGTTGCCCCTACAAATAAACCACGTTTATAATTAGAAAAAAATATTTTTTGTACTTATTTGTAAGGGTCTTCAATAGGTTTCCAACTGGATAAATTTATATTAATGAAATCAACAATTGTTGGAAAGTTGATGGACAAAGCATCAGGATAGGCATAGTAAACTCAACCATTCCCAACTATGTTCAAAACGATGAGAAATATATTTTCACAGCAATAAAAGAAAAATTGAAAATAAATTCATTTTTAGCCGACTAATCCTTTACAAAATAGAATCAAGATGACATCGAGCACATTCTCCTTCTTCAGGAATGCTGCAGGAGCGAGCACGCATGCGCATGTGGATGGCTGTCAGCGTGAGCTACCTGGTTGAAGTCAAGCATTCTATCGCGTTGAGCGTAGAGTAATCCTCCATTAATATCCTTCTGTATTCCAGAAGACGCTGTATTTTTTTGTCTCGTGTAGTCAGTTGTCAAAGAGGACCGCCAGACAGCATCTCCGCGTATGCTGCTCTTACTTCACGCGCCCCTGCGTCACTACCCAGCGGCCAGAATTGGGAAGGAATTAGGAAACGGGTGGGGTTTAGGACACTTCACAGGGGTTGGACTAGCCCTTGTGAAGCGGCCAAACTCGTTTTGTTGGAACAAATTTCACATGAGATCCAGCGGGAATCGAACCCGGACCTCAGTGGTGAAAGACTAGCGACTTCGTTATGTGCCATGAGCGAGCCAATGAAACAAAACAAGTTAGGATTCAAAAATAAGTATAGTAAGAAAGGTTTGGAGAGTTATCTTGCAAAAGTTGCTACAATGGAATATGGATTACAGCAAATAATCAAGTCAAACAAGAGAAATCTGCCAGCAATTAGATAAAAAATAGGAAAGATTGAAAGAAAAACACAATTTTTCACATTTTTTCTAATCACTAATACTTTGGGCCCAATAATTGAAAATCCAATTCTATATTTGTGAGTAGTTTGTCCTCTTCTAGTGTTGAAACGAAAAATACTTTATAGTGGATTTTTCTCCTGATCACGTACATTTTCCAATAGCATTTCCTTGAAAATATGTTACTTTCTTAACTCTTCAACGCGGTGGCGAGGGTGCGTGCGGTAGCATTTGAAGGCGGCTTTAAGTGAAAGATGCGGTCAGCGGCACCGCCGGAGCCGGTAGCCAGCAGAGCGCATCCGGCGAGGCCTGCTGCGGGAGCATCTCAGCTCAGACGGCGCGGCGTTGCGTTTCTGAGTGCTCTACCCTGATAATGCATCGCTTCACCACCACAACAACAACAACAACAACAACAATAATAATATGACGAATAAAATAATGACGATAATTTATTACAAATGCGACATACACACTTGTATCAACAAATATTTTGAGATAATGAAATAATGCATACCACGTACGTCTGACAGTCGCAATAATTAATGTGATACGTAGTACATAGAAGACAAAATATTGTAAATTAATTGTTTTCATAAAAACAGAAATAGAAACACTTTAATCGATATTAAACTATTTGTATGGAAAATCACTCAGAAAGAAACAGAAAATTCGCCGTAACACACAGCTAGCGTTTGTACACGGCACCGACAAGCGACGAGCGTCTGTAGACGGCATACCACAAATCAGAGGAGAAACAGGTAAACGTCCCTTCCGTCCTGAGACGGCTTACCGCGAATGGAAAGGAAAATCCATGCCGTCCACGGATGGCATACCGCGTTTAGAAGAGAAAGGAATTTGCCGTCTGTAGACGGCATACCACGCTGAAGGGTTAAGTGCAAAACATTAAAATGATCTCTAAGCCCTCATTCTGATTTTCCCCTTCATAATATTCAAAAAGAAGAATTTATGTCTTTGTTATCCAGTCTACCTCTAAAACTCGGCACAATTGAGTGGCACACCTTGGAATCTTTGCTTGTCAAATTCTCTTGATAGTTTTTTCTTTTACCCAAAAGAGACAAAATTGAAAATTGTTCTACAATAGAGGGACTAAAAATTATATTGATTAATTATCATGTAATGAAGTTTCCAAATTTATTTAAAAAATTAAGACCCTTAGACAGACCTCAATGGCTTATTTAAAACTTTTCTTGAACCATGTAGGGAAAACTAACGAAGTTTGACTCACCCCTGTTAAGCTAATGCTCACATTTATTGGTTTGTGCTGTCACATATTAGAATATCAAACTACACCACGCCTAAGATTTGTGTTTTTGTGCCATTGCTGGAGCCATGTACAGTTGAAAGCACTTTGGTATTTGGTGTGAAAAAATAGTTTATTTGGTTTTGTTTGGAAGGATGAAGGTAACAACGATGTTTTAGAACAATATTAAAACAAAATAAGGATATTGCAAGAGTATGCAGTAATCACAAAGCATTATAATATAGTAACCTTAAACTAATTTGTCAAAGCATCATAATGCAATAAATCGTGATAGAGCAGTTTGACCCATTATGTACCCATTGCATTAGAAACACAATTACGACGAAATGTTGCATAGATATGACAGTAGACTTTATAATCCTGTTTCTTTTGGATAGATGACACTTCTCTGGGAAGAAGGCAATACAAGAACTAAAGAACTACCAAATTTTTCACAATTCAATGTGCAATAGAGATTAAAATTGGTAAGTTCTTAACATAAATAAAATTTCATGTTTCAGTGATTTAGGCTTGAATTATTGCATAGTTTTTTAGTTTTGTTTTTACATTTTTCTTAATTATGCACGGGAATTAATATTTTTTAAAATATTTATTCTTCCTGTTTATCAAATACATTTACCAATTAGTAAGCGAGTTAACATTACTTCATTATTGTTATTATTACTAACATATTTTGCATAAGTACTTTCATAATGAATGTTTTCTAAACTTTATTTCCCTTTAAGAAATGCTTCTACCACCCGTTTAAAAATTCATTAATGAAATTATTTCTTCTTGTACTATTCCTATATTTACACTTCTTATTTTTCCTGTAATTCTGGGATCTCAAAAGGAATTTATAATGAAATTATACTATAGTCCGAATATTAGACAACAATAAAATGTAAACTTTAAGACCGTGCTGAGTGCACAGTGCCTGTCTGGCTGACCGATGCTCCTTTCTTTCCCTTTCCTTCCTTCTCCTGTTGGGAATGCAAGTTCAGTTAGGTGCTCTAGTCTGTTTTTTCATTTAGTTTTCCTGATCCTTTGAGCAAATGCTGAGTCAGAGCTTGTTTTGCTTCTGGAGATCAATATAACTTCACTATCAGTGCACTTTTCTTGAGCTCTGTAGAGTATGTATATTTTTGTAGTAGTGGCAGTAGCAGCTTATAGCAGCCGACAATAACTCCCGAAAGCTTTGGACTCCCCGTTTGGTTATTTTCAAATAACCATTCTCCACTTTCTTGCAGCAGTAAGTTGAGGCCTTCATGTAAATTAGAAATAAAGGCCAAAATCTATAGCTTTCAAACACGCTAGTTTTCAAACAAATTCTTGACAAAAACATTTGTCACTCCCTATATTCGTAATTCAACTTAATAAGTAGTATATGAGTTAGGACAGAGATTCCAGAGCTCAAGAAACCGTTCACAGACTGCACTTCTGGAAATAGTATGTCACAGTTTTTAACTTTTTTTAAAAAAAAGTTAAACAAATAACTAATAAAGTTAATTTGATCTTGAAGGAACTTTTGTGACCTACCGTTTAGCACTTTTCTGTTTGATACCCAATTGTTAGGAAGAACTTGACAATATCCCGGACTGTACACTGGTCATCAAGCTGGCTGGATATGATCCGGAATTACATTGTTAGCATGTGGCGTTTTACAAAGAAATTTAATTATTCTGAAATAAAAGCTCCACATCAAGTATGCAAAGAAAAACTAACAAACTAGTATTTAAAAAGGTTTCCTCAAACCTAGCCCATTTAGAATAGGCAATATGAACATATTCGTATCATGAAAGGTAATTCTTTTCTACAGTTATTGCTTTTGCATCATAACACTGGCAGCAGGCTGATACCATTTCCTCATCCTCATCATCTTTAACAATTTTCTTCTCCCTATTGGTCTCTGCAGCATACTGAAGTTCCCTTCATGCTTTGAATACTGTATTTGCTAGTTTCACATGGGTTTGTTGTCATTGTCCCTACTTGTTGAAAATTAACAGCCATCACCTTTTCTGGATGCCAAAGTTTGCAAATAATCTAATCACATTAGCAATGATTCTTCTCTTTGATTCCTGACCTACTTCCCGAGGCACCGTCCATGAGGTGGTAGAGTACACCGCTCGTTTTCATCTACACTGTCAGAATTACTCAATGATAGCAGATGTGTCAAAGTAATACTATATGTGTAAATTCACTCTAAACGTTGAAATGAGGGAAGAGCGTTGGACCTCAAATCAAACATAAATGGTTAAAACCAAGTGTAGCTGGCACCATTGTTAACATTTCCTGAAGAACCAATATAAAATAGATAAGTTTTAGAATATTTGAAGAAATATTGAACAGTGTGTCCTGTACATCAAGGCTTTTGATGAATGTTTGCCAGAAGGGGTCAATAGATTAGCAGTGAACTATTAATAAGAATTTAACCAATATATTTTTCACGTATATTTCATATATTATGAGTCAGCTAGATCCAAATTTCATTGCTTTAGATAACATAATATTTGAATAAAGCATTCAAGTACTATGTTCTGTAAGCTGAAGTCTGCGAAACTTAACTTTATAAGTTTCAAAATTTTTGGAAGCATTATCACAACTTAATAATCATGTACACTTATAGTAACATTGTGGGCATTCTAAGAAATCATATACATTTACCTGCTGTTTAAAAGGTAATAAAAAATGTTAATACAAGATATAAAATAGTACATTAATTGTTTGGGCAGAAAATACAGAGACAGGAGTTTTATTATTGAATTTTAGGTATCAAGCTGATCAAATATTTACAATTTTAATACAATATTTCTGATAATATCCATCATTGACCTTGTCAACAAAATACACTGCCTACAAAAAATTACGTTCTGAATATGTAATGTAAGTAATAATTAAAAAAAAAAAAAAGTACAAGATATTTATACGCGAGTCTGATAAGGCACTCCTAATTTTTGGACAGCTACAATTTCTTTATTTATAAGCCAATCGTGGCCAAGGGCTGAACGAGGTATTCAAGCAACACTGAATGCAAAAAAAGCAAAAATTGCCATTCCAAATTACTAATAGGGAGTGTCGCCAATGCAAGGAGATCAGGAAGACCAACTTCAAGGACAAAAGAAAAGTTTAGCAGAGTTTGTAAGGCGCCCTAAGAAATTACTGCTTCAAGGGTGACGTGAAAGTGGTCTCACGTTATGCAATTTCAACCATTCTTAAGAAAGATTTGGAGCGATTTTTTCCTGGCGACTGACAGAAGAATGGAAGGCAGGGCCATCTAAAGTTCACAGTATGGAGAGGTATCACGCCATCTGACCCATGGGTCTTCCTATCTGCAGGAATCAATAATTGACTAAAGATACCAGAAAATGCCGTAAGATTGTGTATGGCCTATTCACAGTGGAACAACGCACAGCTTCACCAATCAGAGCGACCCCTTCGCCAATAACGGTGCACCCACCTCACCCGGCTGAACAATATATAACACCCGTCGCACAACATGATGTCAATACCCTGAGGAAGCCTGCGACATGTCAGGCGAAACATCGGCCTCTCAGTCCACTACTCGGCGTCATCCGGACAGCCAAGAAGTGATCATTTCCCCGGTGAAAGGCTTAGCAGATGTGGTGCACATGATGGTGAATTTCCTTGGAGTATCATAGGGATGATAACTTCCTGAACGTTTCAATCGGCAATACAGGAAACCGATACTGCTGAAGTCATCAAAGAGGACGCACAATACCAACCGAAACTCAACCACTTTCCCCCGGTGATATCCTTGTTCCATTATTATCTTGTCCGTGCATGTACAGCCTGCAGACAACAGACTTGTGTCAAACTGACATAGCAAAACGTACGTTGTTGACGTCCGTCATTTCGATGTGCGTTGGTTAGGAGGAGCAAGATCACTGCTGCATAACGGAGGAGCAAGATCACTGCTGCCTATGGTCTTGTGCTAGCAAACAGTGATGACGCAGGGATAGCAGCGCGCGCGCGCGCGCGCGCGCGCGCGCGCGCGCGCGAGAGAGAGAGAGCGCGCGAGAGAGAGAGCGCGCGAGAGAGAGAGCGCGCGAGAGAGAGAGCGCGCGAGAGAGAGAGCGTGAGAGAGAGAGCGTGAGAGAGAGAGAGCGTGAGAGAGAGAGAGAGCGTGAGAGAGAGAGAGCGTGAGCGAGAGAGAGAGAGAGAGCGCGAGAGAGAGAGCGTGAGAGAGAGCGTGAGAGAGAGAGCGTGAGAGAGAGAGAGAGAGAGCGTGAGAGAGAGAGAGAGAGAGAGAGAGAGAGAGAGAGAGAGAGAGAGAGAGAGCGCGCGATTGATTGATTGGGTTTACAGGGCGCTTCTTTACCAAGGTCATTGGCGCCCATGTCAAAGTATTTCTAAAAAAATCAATTAAAGTTTATTAAAAGGGTTGCTGGTGCAAATTTCCAGCTAATTTAAAAGCTCATATATACCCCAAAAGGAATCCATCCATTACGCATAAAAAAATCAGGTACACAAGACAAATTTTAAAAAACAAATTTGGGGCAGAGAAAATATTTATTGCCCTTATTTGTCAGATAAAATTATATATTCCGCTTTCTCTCAAAAAACAAAAAAGCTTTGGGAGCGCGGAATCGTCATCTCCGAGCACCTCTCGTAGAGAGTTGCCCAGACCATGTCTTCGTCGGCTGCCAACAAATTTCAAACACTGCAGTAGGACGTGTTCCACGGAAAGATCCGCCCTGCATCTATCACAGGTACGAGGAGACTCACCTCGAAGGAGGAAACTGAGAAAAGTGGCAATGTCCGATACGAAGACGGGTTAAAATAACTTCCTCGCGCCTAGAAGGTCTGGACGAGGAACGCCAAGAATTGACAGAATCCTTTATTGCACTTAGTTTATAGGTGGTATTGTGCCACTCTGTTTGCCACGCTCTAGATGCATAGTTTTAAAGAAGCTTTAATATCAGACGATGGTACAAAAGGAATGTCAACACGAGTACTCTCCGTCGCCGATTTCGCCGCCCGATCAGCCACCTCGTTTCCCACGATTCCCACATGGCCTGGGGCCCAACTTAGTATCAGGTCATAGTGTTGAGACCAAAGGCGATGAATGAGGTTTTGAACTGATTGCGTTCTGACGCAATGAAGTCTAATGATGAACGGGAGACAGCTTGTAGTGAGCTGAGAGGATCAGAACAGAGAACTACTCGACGCAAACTCGCTGTATTTTAGGGCTTCAAAAATTGCATACATTTCAGCAGTGAAGATACTGCACTGAGAATGTAGCCGATATGATTTGGTGGCTCTGATACAGTAAAAACTACATGCCACTGTGCCATTGCACGATGAACCATCTGTGTATAAGAATACATGATCTGGATAGGCTATCCTCATGTCCTGAAAATGCATCTGGTAAACAAGAGGGCTAGTCGTTTGTTTGGGAAGGTTGGATAGTCTGAGATCAATATTCCGACGGAGGAGTTTCCAAGGGGGAATGGGGTGACTTGGGGGTTTCACACGGGTGTGAAGATCAACATTAAGGTCACGCAAAAGATTTCGCAATCGAATACCTGGAGGGTGAGGCAGCGATGTTCAAAGAATATAGGATGTTTCATACTTAGGATGGGTAATTATTTGGTGACAAGGATGATTAGGAAGTCCTGATACTTTAGCACCGTCAGATGCTAATAAGATATCCCGCCTTCTTTTTAAGGAGGGCTCACCAGCCTCGGCTGGTGCGATACGCACCAGTTGACAGACAGATACCAGTGTGGTGTATATTATTGATGGGTCGCAGTGTGGAGGGAGCTACCGAGCCATACACTTCACTACCGTAATCCAAAACTGAGCGGATGAGTGATCTATATAACCGCAATAACGGTAGTGCGGTCGGCACCCCATGATGTACCATTCAGCATTCGAAGAAGATTAAGGGGAGAGACATCTGGTTTGTAATCCACGGATATGAGCACGCCACGTTAGGGACTTGTGAAATGTAAGTCCCAGGAACTTAGCAGATTCAGCGAATGGAAGCTGACTTCCTCCCAAGTAAAGAACTGGGTTGCTATGCAGATGGAATATCCTACAAAAATGCAAACAGTTACATTTAGTAGCAGACAAATTAAAGCCCGTTGACGTGCTCCATTCGTGGAGCTTGTTCAGCACCATTTGGAGTTGCATCTGTATCACACTGATGCTGCTGGATGAATAGAAGATGGCAAAGTCGTCCACAAACGACGCCTTTACAGTTTCTCGCACGGTCGACGATATACCATTGATGGCGATGGCAAACAGTGACACTCAGGACTGATCCTTGGGGGATACCATTTTCAAGAGGGTGACTACGAGAAAGCCTATCACCCACACGAACACGGAAAGATCTGTTTGAAAGGAAGCTTTGAAAGAAGAGGAAGCTTCCCCCTAAATCCCCAAGAGTGCAGGGTTTGCAGAATGCCATGCATCCAGGTGGTGGCGTAGGCCTTTTCTATGTCGAATAATATGGCCACAAGATGTTGCCTCAAGACGAACGATGTACAAACAGCTGTTGCCAACGAAGCGAGGTGGTCCAAGGTTGAACGGTTTCTTCTAAACCCGCTTTGGATTGGCGTCAACAGATTTTTGTACTCCAAGGTCCAGACCAGGCGCTGATTCACCATGCGTTCCAGAACTTTGCATACGCAGCTTGTGAGAGGTCGATAACTTGATGGCAGTGATCGATCTTTGCCTTCTTTCGTAACTGGGACGATGATGGATTCTCGCCAAAAGGCAAGGATGGTGTGCTCTTCCCAAATACGGTTAAAGAGTCTGAGAAGAAATTGCATGGCCATTTCGGGAAGATGTTGCAGCATTGTTCTGAATTTGGTCTGGACCTAGTGTGGTTCTTTTCGCAAGCATTAGAGCAGAACGCATTTCAAACATGGAGAAATGGGTATTATAATCCGCATGTGCTCTGCTAGAAAAATCCAAAGCGCGGTTTTCCATTCTTTCTTTGAGAAGAATGAAGTTTGGAGCATAGTTTGCCGAACTCGACATGTTTTCATAATGAGTGGCAAGTACTTCTGCAATGGCGTCTCGAGCTGTGATAACCTGACCATTTTTTAGAAGACCTGGCACAGAGTTTGAGGAAGGATATCCTTTGATTTGACGCACCTTCCTCCATACCAGACGTGGTGGCGTCCGGCAATTCAAAGAGGAGACGTATGACCTCCATGATGCATTTTTACTTTTTAAAATGGTTCTCCTCGCCTTTGCTCTGCACCTTTTGTACTCGATTAAGTTATCCGCGGTTGGATAGTGTCAATCTCGCCAAAGCTTTCTTACGAGCACTAACAGCCCTTGAGCAATCCGAGTTCCACCACGGGACGAAAGGGTGTCGCGATTTACCAGTTGACTTAGGGATTGCAATGTCCGCAGCTCGTAATACAGCTTTGTTAAAATGTGCTGCCATTTCTTCCACACTGACAAACTCCTCCTCCGATACACTGACGTTAGCTTGGAATGTCAGCCAGTCAGCACGTCCGACACACCATTGAGGGGGGCGCGCCAACCCACGGGCTAGCCCATCAATGTGGACGATAATCGGGTAATGGTCGCTTCCGTACAGGTCATCTAGGATGGACCATTGCAGAACGGCTGCAAGAGAAGGGCTGCAGAGTGCTAGATCGATACACGTGCTTGAGTTTGTGGCGACGGCGAAGTGAGTTGGTTCACCGGAATTCAGAATAACCAGGTTTGCTGAGTCTATAACCGATTCTAATACACTACCTCTCGGACAAGTGCGGGAAGAGCCCCAGAGAGGACTGTGGGCATTTACATCCCCGACTATCACAAACGGAGAGGGCAGTTGGTTGATCAAACCCAAAAGTTCGTGAGCAGATACACTCAGTCCTGGAGGGATGTAGATATTGCAAACAGTGAGTGTGAGGGATGGAAGGTGCACCTGCACACACACTGCTTGGAAGTCGGTCTGAAGAGGTACCTCTGAAGACAGCAGCGAATCATGAACCAATGAAGCGACTCCGCCATGAGCGCGGAGGCCATCATCCACATCGAACCTGAAAGGGGAAAAACCACGAAGAGACAAGGGACGGCTCGGAGTAAGATGAGTCTCTTGGAGACAGATTACTAGACTATTGTGACGGGACAACAACAGCTTGAGATCGTCCCGCCGCGAGGAGTAACCATTTACGTTCCATGACATAAGAGCCATGGAGAATAATTAGGTTTCTTTTTTCCTCCGGCGTTGGGAGCCGGATGATCGGGATTCCGCCACAACGGGAGTTTCATCCGAGGACGAAACCTCCTTGACATTGCCAGAGGGGCTGGGTGCTCGCTCAGTGCGAGTTTCGTTAGGTGGTTTTGCCTTTTGTTTTCTATTGACGAGGTCTGAAGTAGGTGTTCGTCTATCAACTTCCATTGAAACATTAGAAAGAGGTTTGTTCTTCTGCGAAGGCTGAGCTCTTTTTTCAATTTTCTTGTATTTTGTCGGGATAATCACTCTCCCACCCTGCAGGGGTGAGGTATCCACAGGGAGGTCCAGTGGAGACACCTGACAAGCGAAACTCACAACTTGGGGGATAGCTCGTTCCGTTTGACAACCCGCTGCGACCCCCGCAGTCCTAACCTTCACAGCGGCGGAGAAGGAGCGAGACAGATCAACGGGGTTCCTTGATAGATACCGACGTTTGGCCTCGGGAAATGATACCTTCTCAGCAGCTCGGATCTTCTGGATTGCCCTCTCTCTCTCAAAAAGGTTGGACATTGTTTGTAATTGGCCGGATGGTCACCTTCGCAGTTAACACAATGCGGTGCAATGGCGCAGGGTTCAGGTTCGTGTGTAGATCTCCCACACTTACCACACACGGGGGTGTCTGCCATGCACCGCTGCTGTGTGTGGCCAAACCTCTGGCACTTGAAGCACCTCAAAGGGTTAGGGACGTACTGTCGGACGTGGAGGTTGTAAAAACCGCACGAGATCTTCTCAGGGAGAGTAGGAAGATTAAAGGTCAAGATAAGAGTGGAAGTGGGGATTTCTCGCCCATGCTCCCTCCTCTTGATTCTATACACATCAGTCACGCCTTGGTCTTGAAAAAATGAAACTAGTTCTTCCTCACTCTCCGTTGAAAAGTCTTCGTGGTTGACCACTCCCTTACAGAGGTTTAGTGTAGGGTGTGTGGTCACATCCACCTGGAGGCCGGCAATCTGCTTAGTGTTCATAATTTTCACAACCTGGTCATCTGTACGTGCTTCAAATAGAATGGTACCATTCCTTTGTCCCACTACAGCTTGCAGCTTTCCAAAGGTTTCCTCTATGGCACGCGCCAAACGAACAGCACTGACAGATTTGAATGTTTTTCCTTCCTCGGCGCATGCCATGAGGAGGAATCTAGGCTTCTTCGGTCGGCCTTCCTCTTTTAAAAAGAAACTATTTAAATCAATAGTTCTCTCTGGACATCGCCTCTTCCTTGTGGAAGAGGGCGGGGGAGAAGGTTTAGTATCCATGAAGATGGATATTGAGTTCATCCCCGTGGTCCCCACCCACCACGGAGCCCAACAAGGGGACACTCCATCGGAGTGTCAGGGTTGCCACGGAGATATAGTGGGGGAATAGCACAGCGCTGCACCACCGTGTATCCCCCCGCTCACCCTGGAGTTCAGTACAAGACCTAGTCCAAGCCGATTGATCGGGAGTGGGTTAGCTCCCAACCGCCCGTCTGGAAGAGTCCGAGGCCAAAGCAAGCGTGTTGAAGCCTACAAGGAATGTTCCCCAAAATACGTAGTCAACGTATCCCTAAGTGCAAAGCAGAACGTAGCACAAGGTAAGTAGTGGGGAAACAAACAGACTCCTCAACTGCCAGGACACACATTCCCTCCGACACTGGTCGCCATGCACGGCAAACACATGGGTGGGCGTTCAGCATACAGAGGGGGCCAGTGAAATAGAAGAGGGAGAAGAAAAGAGAAAGGATGTAAGAAAGGAACGAGAATGATATATGGGGAGAAGAAAAAAATGTCTGGTGAAAGAAAAGAATACTTGAGAGCCCTCTCTGCATCCCCCCGTCAGGACGTGGACCAACCCACCTTGACGGGACTTGGGGGTTTGAGGGCCTCATTTATTGGTATATTAATATATTTTGCAAACCTGGAATAGTACGGAACATCGCAATATCCTCTAATCCCATTTGGCTAGGACCATCTTCTCCAATACTCACACCACAATGGGAACCAACAAAATTGACATTTGTTTGAGAAATTGCACCCATTCGGATCTGTAAAAAACAAAATGTAATAAATAATAATAATAAAATCCGTTAAGTTAAATGTGGAATATAGTAATATGTCAGTGGTTCTTAAACTTTTTGAAGGTATGAACACGGGCAGATTACATTGGTAGTGATTTATTTACGTGACAGACATGCTGTCTGTGCTCCAATATTTAATGCATTTTCATTACTTTTCTGTATCTTTCTGGTATGTTTTGTTTTTGTTTTATTTACATGAAAGAGAGAAACTGAAAGACTGCATAGTAATCTAAGTAGTGAAACATGCAAATATGACTTCAAGAGACTGTGTAAGGGATACACATATTTGAAGGAGTGCGAGAAATAAAGCAATTGAAGTGTTCCAATACACACTGCTAAATGCAATATTAGTTTAAATTTGTATGAAATATGGAAACAACAAAAATTCGAACTGTTTCTTTCATAACGATGTAATGAAACAATTTTAACTCCAATTATTTTATTTTATAACAATTAAAAATTAAACTTAAGACTGTTTGTCCAGTCTTCAATGATGTTTCAAGAGCTTCTGCAACCCGACCTTCAGGTATAATGAAATAATACAACTCCTTGTTTTGTTCAATTAAGATATTTTTAAGATCCAATAGAAGGCATGTCTTTCTACTGGTATATAATAACTCACCAGGTAAGTTTATCCAGTTTTTAAAAGTACATACCTGTAGAAAGAGATATCTTGTTGGATCTTAAAAATATCTAATTGAAAAAACAATACATTGCATATTCATTAGACCTGAAGATGGGGTGGGGTGGGGTTCTTGAAACGATGTCTGGAGAAAAGAAGAAAAAAGAAAAAAAACACACCCTCTTAAAAATTAAACTAAATTGTTATAAAATAAAATAATTAGAAAAAATTTTGCTGTCTAAAATTGCAGAAAGAGTATCCTAATGTAATATGAAAGTATCAATACTTCCCTCATCTGGTGGAGTCTTCAATTTTAGTCCTGAACCATACTTCAAGTTTCACTCAAAACTTCGTCACTGGCCGCTTTTTTTCACGCCCTTGTACTCCAATAACTCTCTGATGTCAGTTTCTTCCACAATCTCAAAAAACCCATAACTTATTGTTTTGATCAGTGCGCCGGCCGATTGGCCCCACCTCTCAGACTGCTGAATTCTTATCTCAAACATTTGACCTTGTATAATCTGTTTTTCTGACAAAGTTACCTTAACTTTCTGATTGTCTGTCCTCAATTTGCCTATGTTAACATATTGTTTTTGTCTCAGATTTATTTTCACAACAAATCTTTCTCTATTAAATAACATTTCATACTTCCCCATACACTGAAAATTTCCTATAACCAGATAAGATAAAGTAATCAGTAAAATAAATGATGAATTACATAACCTCTACTTGTGGTGGATGACTCCCACTAGCTGCAGTAAACTTATTCAGAAACTGACAATGAGAACTCAAGTTTTAAAATACAGAATGGTGAAACTATACATAATTTCCAACAGCATCCTCAATCTCATTTATTCTCACCATCAACCTTGACAATCGGATGCAGAGGAAAGACTTAATGGCTAGCGATCATCTCGGTTCTGAGGAGTGCTTTCGTTTGTTGTCGTATGTTATTGGCTGTTCAGCTTTTGTTTGAAGAATTGCAAGTCTTTTGCAGATAAAACAGTCATTGTTTACCCAAGCAAAATTGTAAAATATGACCAGAAAATGCAATGCATAGATATGTATTTACAGATACTTTAGTTATGTATATTATTCTAAATTAACGCAGAAAAAAGTTTAGCATAATACCCACTTTTTTCATGTCTAAAAGATTTCTTAATATATTTCATGCTTGGTACATACCCTGCTATTTAATTATTCTTAATTTTCTCTAATTTTACCTGATCAAAAGCTCTAGTGAAGAATGTTGCAAATGTTGAAACAAATGCAACAGTACGATCCCTACATGCAGCACCAATTGCAACACCAACAAGATTTTGCTCAGCTATGAAACACTCTATGTATCGTTCCGGGAATGCCTAAAAATCAAGAAGTTCA
>BLKR01012986.1:0-14522 GCA_011170035.1 Teleogryllus occipitalis | reverse complement strand
GTCGCTGACGGAGTCGCTGACGGAGTCGCTGACGGAGTCGCTGACGGAGTCGCTGACGGAGTCGCTGACGGAGTCGCTGACGGAGTCGCTGACGGAGTCGCTGACGGAGTCGCTGACGGAGTCGCTGACGGAGTCGGCGACGGAGTCGGCGACGGTGACGAAGTCTGCGACGGAGTCAGCGTCAGAGTCGGGGACGGAGTCGGAGTCGGTGTCAGTGATGGTGTTGGTGACGATTGATTCTCCGGTAACGGAAGAGCTTATCACCGCACCGTTAACGTCTCCACCGCCTGGAAGGCTCCGCTTCCGGGTTCTCGACAGTCCAGCAGCCACGCCCCCTCGGGCCGTGGGCGCGAGTATCTCCACATCGCCCGAACCTCCGCCCACTTTTTCCCCGCGCGCGGCGGCGCCCGCCCGGCCCGTCCAGTCCCGAGGTGCGGCCTAGGCGCGGCCGTGCACCCAACGAACGCACAACTTCTCCTTTTAATGTCCCCGAAGCAGCGTGACCGCCCGCAGCGGTATGCAGTAGGATTGCCTACAGTTTTCATGCAGAAGGGGAGACACTCGAGAAAAAAGAAAGAAAACAAAAAGAAGTATAAACATCTATATATTTAAAAAATTAAGTATTCTGTCATGGCTTTGTTTAGAGCTTCTACTGCACTGATTGTAGTATTTTTTCCTTTAAATGAAAGAATGCGATCCCTAGATGTGTTATCAGATATTGTTTGAGTTTATTCACTAACATTTACGGTGTAAATTAATTAATTAAATCATTCTTTAATAGTACTCTTATCAATAGTCAATTGTTCCAAGGGCGCTATTTTCAAATGATATATATATATATATATATATATATATATATATATATATATATATATATATATACATACTTTAAAATAAATCATTAAATTAATAACAAATTTCAGAAAAATAAACACTATAAATAATTTAAAAATGTATAATGTGGAAATTGTTACAATAAATGAAAAGTATTTTTATGAATAGTTTATTCGTTGCATTTTGTTAGATTAGTTTTTACAGCAGTGGACTTTGCATCCTTATGCCATCAATAACGACGTGCTGTCACAAACTTTCTCGCCTACGTGTTCCTCCTCCATTTAAAATGTCCTCAACTTCATGAATCGGTGACGACAGCATGTCGAACTAATTTTGATTTTAATTAACATGCATAATTTAATAACAAATAAAATTAACACAATTCGTTGTTACTGCTTAATAATTGTTTTTCCTAGGGCTTTTATCCAGCCGACAGCCGGTTGCCCTTTACGTCCCGGAGGGACGCATATTCGACCATACACTAGACAAACACTTGCGGGCTCCTCTGATCTGGGGTGAGCAGAACGCGAGGCCCTCCGCGACAACACACACACAAAGTCAAGGGACAAACAGGCATGCCCAAGGCGGGACTCGAACCCGCGACCCTTCGGTCCAAAGCGCTGAGTTAGTACTCGCTCTTAGCCACCTCGGCCATCCAGGTCAGCATAATTTATTTTTACTTAATGTTAATGAGTGAGAGAGCTTGTCGCAAGCATTATTAGTGATTATTTAGGCAGTTTCAAACGCGTGTTACAGGAGCGCTACAATGGGGGAGATTCAAAATATCCCAAATTTTGCGCTCCATAATTCATGAACGGCCCCTTCCGGTCTTCGTTATAATCTGAAAATATTCACACAGAATTTTTTGATGTTCGGATCGAATACAAACGACTGACTTTAATGTGTCAAAACATGTTTTACTGGAAACCTTACGTGCTTAAAGATTTTTTTCTATTTCTATTGGATTGGGCAGGCAAATAGTATTTACCCCGTAGAGGTTATGAATGTTCATTCTCCAATAGTGCACGTTTAATAATTTATCAAAAACTGTCGCAATGTTTTAAAATTAAAATTCTTTAGAATATCATATAGTTAGATCTTGATGGTTTAGTGAGAAGTCTTAAATAGATTAGGGATTTCTCCACATTTACATTCTAATTACATTAGTCCTTTACGACAACATTTTTTATTTTCAGTAGTGTAATATCGGAAGGATTTTCAATTTTTTTACCCTTAGAATGGATGTATACGTCCGTTAATTTGTTTCATTTTAATGAGGTTTCGCTCTATACTTTTAAAGTACTTTTCTTTCTTCACCTTTCTTCCGCTTTTTATTATTAGTGAAAGCTGTAAGCGTAGCGAGTTAAGAAATGAGACTGTCTCCTGATAAATGATCGAAGAAATGAGAACGTCCTGCTGTGGTTGAATATCGGAGTTATCTATTCAAATAAACTTCCTATCCTACTACCTTAAAGAGCCAATGCCTTACGGAGAAGGAATTCGAAGCAATGAAGCTAAAGGTTCTTACTTTCCAATTACAAATGACTCTCAAAAAGAACACCGGAAATCGTTTGTCAATGTGGTTAAAGAATTCCAAAGATCAGAGATCACACTTCACAGAAGCTTTCTCTACTCATTAGTCATACGACTTGGTTATCGATCTACAACACGTAATTGTTATTCTGTATAACGCCAAAGCTGTGTCAGGAGAAGTGCTTGGTAAAATATATGAAAAGATTTACTAATTTTTGAGGTCTTTGGCAACAAATAACTCACAGAAATATATTTAATAAACTTTCATTTTTCATGAAATAGGACTTTAGGTTGTTGTTGTTGTTGTTGTTGTGTTTTCAGAAAGCATGAATTCTATCTCCCGAACACAAAGGATTTTTTCTCTACTTCTGGAACACGAGAGATGTGTTTAATGTTGTTTCTTTTAAAATATCTGTTAATTGTTTTAATGGACAGACTGAAATAATCCGCAAGCTTCTGGAAAATATTCAAACTTTAAAATAATTCTATCTTATTACGAAAATATTCCAATATATTTGTTAGTTCCAGTGCATACGAATATTATTTGAAAAGCCAGATCCCGAATGCGCTAGTTACGATAGCAACGAATCTGCTTTGTTAGAAAAATAGAAATGTACACGATTGAATTAATTCTCGTTTACTGAAGCAATTATACATGCTTAACGATTTTCTGTCCGCGAAAATATCAGACAAGGAAATTAAAGACACTAATAATAACGGTAGCTTTGAAGGATAATTTTCTATTTTTATTGAATTTTTACTGATGTGTGCAATGTTTCTGACTACTCATTATTTCATTTTCTCGACAACACACGGCCGCTTCAAGAATTCTAAGATGGAAACTTGATTACTCAAAACCAGAGTGGTACCGTAGACTATAATTGTAAGATCATGCGTGCTTCCTAGACGTAATCTGCATGACTATTTTTACGTGTAGATTACGTACACAATGTAATCTACGTTGACTATTTAATATTTCACATAAAACGAGAAACTTTCCGCGCCGCACCCGCTGCGGATCTTCCGCGCCAGTCTGACTTTCCGCTTTAATGCTGCGCGAAAGAACGGCGAATTTTCGTCAGAAAAAACTTATTACAGGGACCTGGCAACGAAAAGTGGATAAATTCAGTGAATAAATTTAGAAAAAAATCCTCTAAAACGTGGTGTAGCCAGAATCCATCTTTTGTGGGTCATTGATACCGAAATATCGATTAAAGGCGAAACGTCTGCCCGTCTGTCTGTGAACAACGCTAGCGGCTAAAACCTTCTGTCGATTTTGCCCAAACTTGATATTTCTCAATCGATGTGACTAATGTCGCGGATCCTTGAATTTAAAATTTTAGACGCTAGCAATGTTCACAGCCGGGCGGACGGACAGATGTTTTGCCGTCAATCTATTTTATAGTATCAAGGACAGGGAGAGTGGCTACACCAAGAGTTTGAGAATTTTTTTCTAAATTTGGAAACTGGATTTATCCACTTTTTCGTTGCCAGGGCCGTGTAAAAAGAGTTTCCGGCCGAAAATTCGTCGTTTTCTCGCACATAACTTTTTTTAATTAGTTATTTAAGGCCGCATCAACACCTAGGTCATTAGCGACCACTATTGGTGTTAACGGTATGGTAACTATGAAGATGAAACGATATGAGGATGATAAGGGGTGAATGGACGAACACAAATACAACCATGCCCGAGGCAGGACTCAAACCCGCGAACCTTCGGTCCGAGATCACTACGACACTACTGCCTTAGCGATCTTGGCCACCGGGCCGGCGCACACAACTTTCTCTTAAGCGCGAGAGAGTAAAAAAACAGTTTTCCGCGTGATTTGAATCAATTTACTTGGAGTACTTCGCACAAACGAAAAAATACCTTCTTTTATAAGTTTAAATATTTTAACCACATTTCGCCAATGAATATTGACTTTAATTATCCTTGCGATTTTCTATAGATTAAGATGTTTCTAGAATTTTTCAGGGGTTTAAGTCCGATTTTGACCCGATTGATCAATCGGCAAAAAAGAAGGGAAATATAGAAGAAAAAATTTCTTTTTTCCTTCGGTTTTAAGGATATTTCATGTTCTGAGACCAGAGGCAGGATTCAGGGGGGGAGAGTAACTGCCCCCCCCCAATGTTGGGACAAGAATTTTAAAAACATTTCATTTCGCGTATCTCCAAATTTGTATCATAAACGATTTACTTTTTTTGTATTTTGAAAAGAATTTTAATAATAATTAAGCAAACTATAATTTTATTAAGCTGAGCTAATACGATACATTAATAAATTGTTGAACTTTATTTCAGTACTATAAAACGCGCGTTCAGTGTTGTCGTGAAAATTCCGTACTAATAAATCATCTTTCAATTATATTGCTTTTAAACGTTATTGACTTAGAAATTTAAGTTTCGTGCCTAAAATCACGAGTCATAACTCTCGGATTAACAAATATTATGATTAAATAAATTCTTTCCATTGCAAATTTCCTAAGTTCTTAAATATTTCAAATGCCGAAAAATAGGTGCTTCTCACGAACCAACATTTCGTGGGTCCGCAGTACGATAAAAATCATGTATTTTTTCCAGCATTCCTATAATCTATACAAGCGTAGTCAGCAAACTGAAAACTTTAGGCGTTGTCCACGTAGAAAAACGATTTTCTTTAACGGATCTTAAAAAAAGAATAAATTTGTCATCGCTGCGAAACGTACGGATTCGAAAAAGATACCGAAAAACTGTTCTGTGATCCGGCAGTTCTAGCGTGAAAATAGCGTCAGTCTCTGTCAGTAAATGCAATAATGTGAACAAAATTTGCGCGTTTACAATTTTTGAAGTGAGAAAGTGAAAATATACTAATGATGTTGTGTACAACGGTTTATTATATTATATATTGTATGTTTTTCCATTGTAATGTAAGATATAACTAGTGAAAACCCGTCAAAATTTGACGGTGCGATCTGAGATAAATGTAAAATACTGCGCGCAGTCTAATGTTCACAATATGTTGCATTGTTTGGATATTCAGGGTATAACGAAGATATTCTGTGATGTGGAGTTCCCAAAATTTTGAACACGTATGGCTCATGACCAGGTGGCAATGCAATATCGGCGCCAAATGACAGAAAAGAAAGAACACTATTATACTGACGGATATTATTTCTAAAGTTTTTTGATGTGTTATCATCTCCTATAAACAATTTTGATTTATTCAGGTACATTGCTTGAAGATTTTCCCATATTTTCCCATTTAAGCAACGCAGAGTAAACTCGTTTGCAGAATTTCCCTCACATGTGAAGTACAAAACTGACATTTCGTAGTCAACGACCACGCAGAAAACGACATGATCTCACTATCAAGACACTTACGCTGACTTTCTCTTTCCCTGCGTTTAGTTAATGTACGTTTGCGTCTTTTGGGGCGCGTGGGCAACGTTTCGGAATTCGACATAACCTGTGAACAACTTCACTACTTCAGTACAACCTATCAAAACCCACTGTCCGAATGTTCTCTATAAAATTCACAAACGCAAATACAAAACTGTCTACGCCACAATGCAATTATTACACTGACACAAAACCTTGACGAATTGTAAACAAATCTCAACAATCAAAACAAAACATCACGCAGCGCCAGCATGAAGCAGCGTGGACATCTATCGACTCATGTATATCGATTTTGAAACAATCACCCTTTGGAAGAAAACAATTGACTATTGATAAGCGTACTACTAAAGAATGATTTAATTAATTAATTTACACCGTAAATGTTGTTGAATCAAAACAAATAATATCTGATAACACATCTAGGGATCACATTCTTTCATTTGAAGGAAAAAATACTACTATCGGTTCTGTAGAAGCTCTAAACGAAGCCATGGCAGAATACCTTATTTTTTTAAATATATAGATGTCCAAAACAATTGTAGTAAGTAATAGTAGTATCAAGTTTATATCTAATATTTAAAATTGTATAATTGATTAAGTGTCAAACGAATTGTACTACTCCTGATGAACAAATGGTAATATCTGTGACTGTCATAGACGCAATAGTTATTTCGAATGCATTCGAGGAATAGTGAAATTGTTTGTCTAATAAAATGCAAAATATCTATTACTACCTATGGAAAAATATGAAGGTCAGTGATCTACATAAAGTATTCAACGTTAGGTCTGTAAGAACTTTCGAATGCTTTACTCGATAAGAAACAAGTAGTACTTACTAGGTTAAGAATAGAAAACTGCAAACTGTCTCGTGTACATTTGATATCTTTCAAATGTACACGAGACAGTTCGCAGCAAACCCCCTCAAAAATGTGAACACTGTAAAGTTCCAATATATTTACAACAACTGCCAAATAATACAAAAACTCTAGGAAAAAAGTATAAATAGTAATACGGTTATGAAAAAGTTTTGCCAAAGAAATCAACATCTGTAAAGAAATATAATTTAAAATTCGAGTCCAGCAAATACGTATATGGAAGTCATTTCTAGGAATGAGCAACTTCTTTCATTTAATCATTCACTATTTAATTCTGAAATTGTCCCTTTCTTGTAATGTTCGTACTATTATGTATCTTAATATTGTTATTGAATCCATTTTGTTTATGTACTGAGCGTTACTTTATATACTGATGATTATAGTTTAGTCGCCAATAAACCTCGACCGGAGACACATAACCTCTCCCTGACCCATAAATATTCTTGAAGGAAAAAAAGTTAACTTGAAATTTAAAATATATTAATTCATAATGGTATCATAATCCTTTGGATGTGATCCAATCAAAAAGTGCTATTATTTGTTTTGAATTAGTACTATTAATTACTATTAAATGCTGGTGTTGGAGGGAACATGGTCCAAGTGAATTCGCGGCTGCCCCACAAAAATATAGATTTCCTTTTCCCACATACATTACCTTTGCCTATGCGTTGTTTGCGTGTGATCGTAGACTACGATTATTTACGCGAAGACGCACATTACTGCTCAAAACTATCTATTATTACGTTTACCCTATTGATTGTGAAATTGGAATAATATTCCACTATATTACAAATAGTGATTACTTTCTACCATCAATCCTTAAAGGACTAACATCGTAAACTTTTATCACCTTTCTTTGACAGCTATAAAATCGATTGAGTAAAATAGTAATGTATTTCCATATGAATATTCGTCTTTTATATTTATAAAAGGAATATTATAAAAAGACACAGATGTCTAGAAATCTTTCCCCATTTTCATTTTATATGGACTCTCCATGGTATCGTCCTATATTTCATTAAATTATATCTTTCATTAAATCTTCCCTATCCTACAATTTAAATGTCATAACAATGAAATTCCTGTCGAATTTCATATAGTACAAATAAACACTCCTCGTAAACCTAATTCCTAGTACAACTGATATACTTTCATTAATAGAAGTCTAATGTATAATTTTTTTTTAAATTTCTTTTTTAATAATACTGACACACACCTTCATTGCACATGTGATGCAAATTCGGAGTAGTTTCACATCTAAACTTACACATGCCAATAAAAAACACGTCAGTCGCAGGCTCAAACATAGATGCACGTATTTTTGATATAAAAATGCATCGTTAATAACACAATGCCAGACACAAGTGTGCATTTTTTTCCTGTGGGCTACAGCTACCTATTGATTTATATCTGCTTGCATATTAGGGGATAATAATGCATTGAAATTTTACAATTGCTACAATTTTTCATTTTTCAGGTTACTTACAAGACAAAAACACACACAATACAAACAAAACATTGAGTCCTCAAGCCGTATTGTAAAGAAGCGACATATGGAGTGTGTTTTAAAATTTGTACGAATGTGATATTTATCGACATTCATGCGACAGCAACATTATGAACAAGTTACATACATTATTTTTTTGTATAACAGTATGATAAATTTATAAAAGAATCGAAATTAATTTTTGGAAACAATTTTATTGTGAAGTCACGGATATTCAACATCTGTGCGAAAAAAGTAGTCGGATATTCGGTTTACTGCCCCCCCCTCCACCATCATTCTCTCGCTGCGATTGGCTGAATATGTTGTTTTTTTCTAGGGCTTTTATCCAGCCAACAGCCGGTTACCCTGTACGTCCCGATGGGACGCATATTCGACCATACACTAAACCAACACACTTGCGGGCTCCTCTGATCTGGGGTCAGCAGAACGCGAGGCCCTCCACGACAACACATACACAGTCAAGGGACAAACAGCCATGCCCAAGGCGGGACTCGAACCCGCGACCCTTCGGACCGAATCGCTGAGGCGGTACTCGCTATTAGCCACCTCGGCCATCCAGGTCGGCGCTGAATACGTGATGTTACAATTAATCCTGCCATAAACGACAAATCTGGGTCATAAGATATTTTGTGAACGGTTTCCTGTAGCAAAAAAGGCCTTTTTTAATACTAGAATCAAGAAACAAAAACATTTTGCTTGTGCCTACACCAGCCGATTCGTTTTTAGCAACAGCCCTCTTTTGCACGTCAGCACTTTTTTGCCCTTTTCCCTTTCAGAAATGCTAACGCGGCGATTTGTTCCTTCTCGTTCGGACATCAGGCGGCATCGACTTCCAGGAGGCCGAGATTTGTGCAGACGGAAGCTCTTTTCTGGCCACGCCTTGAGATCTCGTGACAGTAGGACGACCGGACGTCGAGAACCCAGGACGTAGTCATCCAAATTGGGCGGTCGTTTTGTCAGCCCCGAAGGGCTTCCGATATCGAGATGTATCGATACGTCAGGACAGCGTTCATAACCGATTGCCTTCGTTACTGGGTAAACATCTGGAAGTTACTGCAAAAAAAAATACGGAAGAGATAGGTAAAGGAAACACAGAAGGATAATTTTGTTTCCCATTAAGTCTAGAGAGGGTATTTTCTTCGCCTTTCAGAATTTCCTGTAATTCCTTCAGTAGAAGTGTCACTAAAATCTGAACAATGGAAGGAAATTTGCATAGAAATTCAAATGTTACCAACACTATGACAGTAGTAAAATTTTAATGTTTAAATTTTTAAAACATCTCCGTGTACCGTTCTTTTCGTTTATGTAGCACGACGAACTTCGTCGTGTTCCTTCCTTGTTAAGTTGTTTTCCCGTGTGGTTGAAATTCTTTGGACAGCTTATTTCCAACGCTGCTTGCAACCTCTTTTGTGTCATGATTGATTGGTTAGTGATTCTGATAACGTCAACTGCTAAGGACATTAGTCCCGTAATTGTAGTTCATGAGCTTTTGGGAGAGGTATGTGATCATCCCCCGTTGAATAGCGATAGTCGGTGCCGCCCTACGTCGTGTAGCAGATTTTCCCCAATCAGGTATCTCCCTCGAGCTGAATATTCCCCCAACCGGGTCAAGCCCTAAGTCCCCGATCGGTCTCCCGGCGTGTGTGGTAGTGTAAGCGTGTGTAAGGGGTGAGAATAGAACGAGGAAGAGGAAGGAAAGATCGCGCGCGGTTCGTGACTCGTTTGTTAGAGTACTTCTTCAGCATTCGCTTGGTGTTGATCGGAGAACCCACTGAAAACTACCGATCAGAGCAGCCGGCCGGTAGAATTATCCTTCAGACAGCAACTGAATTCGACCTAGCTGAAAAACTAGTCGAAAATCCTGTTACTGTCGGTACTCAAACCTAGGACCTCCCGGTCAGAGGCACTGCAAAGGCATCAAATGATGCCCTCTCGGTACCATCAATAATGTATGTTTTGGCTCTGTAACATATGTTTTGCTATCAATAAAAATACAGTATAACTACAACTAGTACGTGGTCAGACGCAAGAGGAGGCCACATGACCTGTGACTCGCCACGTAAAATAAGACATTATTGAGTCAAATTGAATTGAAACCTTTCGCAGCTGTGCAGGGATCACGATGGTGAGTGTAGGTTATGGGCGAGTCTTTTGAGCAAGGAATCGACACACCCTGACGGTATTTGCAAGGCTCTTCAGGTACCTGCTTCCTCCTCCCCGGAGAAACCTTTTCGTGGAATTTAAAGTCGACAGACCAGGTAATTAGGGAATGGAACTGAAAAAATATTTCCTCTCCATTATAGGAACCACTCATACTACTCACCAGTGCTATTTTTCGTCTCGCTAATAACCATTTCCCTAATACTTCGAACCTTTCCTAGAAATGCACATAATTATTTTATGATGAAGACCTGTGTTCTGGGCAACGGTTACATTCTTGTATGTTGGAAGTAATACTTACCCATTCCCATCCATTTTGCTGTTCATGTTTCTGTAGGACTGCAATTTGAAAGGATGTGGATCCAATCTTCTCTATCAACGCAAAGTACACGGACGCCACTTCCATTCGAGTTTTCAATTTACGATGCTTTCACCCCATCTCAAAACCGAGCATATTCCCCTCTTATGTCTCATCTACGAGTGTGAACGGTGCTTTTACTCCAATGATATGCTAGCTTATGTGGCACAGACCATGTGGAGCCGAAGGCAATGGGTTCGAGACACGCGTAAAGCAAGGTACCTTGTGATTGATTGATTGATTTTCACCTAGTGATTTGATTGATTTTCACCTAGTGATTTGATTAATTGATTTTCACCTAGTGATTGATTGATTTTCACCTAGTGATTGATTGATTGATTTTCACCATGATTGATTTATTGATTTTCACCTAGTGATTGATTGATTAGTGCTTTTGGCGCGTCACCTTCTAAGGTCATTAGTTCCTTAGTGTAATACAGGTTTTATCACGGGAAGTGACGATCTTCATTCCGCTGGGTGGTTAGATTGGGCGACGTCGGCTTTTCCCCTACCAGATATCTCCCACCAGAAGGGTACCACCCCAGCCGGGACAAACTCATCTCTCGACTGGTCTCCCAGCAGACGTGGTAGTGTAGGACATGTTAGTGTTAGTGTGCGTGTGTGTGTGTGTGTGTGTAAGTAAGGGGAAAGAATAGAACAAGGAAAGGGAAAGAAAGATCGTGCGCGGTTTTTTGATTGATTGATTTTTTCTTGTTTCCGGGCGCGTCAACTGCTTTGGTCATTAGTCCCGTTAGTGAAGTGCATGTTTTTTTCTCCGGAGATGACGGTGATCTTCCCCCGCTGGATGGCGAGATCCGGCGCCGACCTACCGTCGGCAAGTGGGGTTTCCCCCTAACCAGGACTCTCCTACCAGCGGGGCACCGCCTCAGCCGGAACAAGCTCTAAGCTCCCGACCGGTCTCCCGGAATATGTGGTAGTGCAGTGCATGTTAGTGTAAGTGTGTGTGTAAGGGGAGAGGATAGGACAAGGAAGAGGAAGGAAAGATCGCGCGCGGTCTGTGGCCCGTTTGATATGGTACTGCTCCAGCATTCGCCTTCTATTGATAGGATAAATCACAGAAAACTACCGATCAGAGCAGCCTGTCGCTAGATTTCTCCTCCAGACAGCGACTGAATTCGATCTAGCTGAAAAGCTAGTCGAAAATTTTGCCGCCGTCAGGACTGGAACCTAGGACCTCCCGGTCAGAGGCACTGCAGTGACATCAGTTGACAGACAGCAACTGAATTCGACCTAGCTGGATCGTGCGCGGTGCGTGGCCCATTTGTTAGGGTACTGCTCCGGCGTTAGCCTGGTATTAATCGGAGAATCTATGGAAGACTACCGATCAGAGGAATCGGCCACTAGAATTATCCTCCAGACAGCGACTGAATTCGCCCTAATTTAGTTATCTAGTTAGTGTCGAAATTCCTGCCACCGTCTGGACTCTAACCTAGTCAGAGGCACTGCAGTGACATCTGTAAACCCCTCAGCCACTTCTCCCAGTCTTTTACCTTGTGGTCATGCCGAAGTCGGTTTCTCTTAAATTACGCCTCCCGTCTGAACTTTCAACTCATCCAAATTATTCATCAGGTGAAAATCCGTTGAAACACCTAAGACTCATTTAGGAAGGCTCAGCCCAAATGATTACCCCTTCTATTATCCATCAATTTAAAAGCAATTAAAACAATAATAATTGAGGCATGTGTTACGCGATGAAGCGTGTGGAACCGGAAATGAAGGGGAGGAAGGAGAAAGGAATGAACAATCGACGCCAGATAAGCGTACATTCTATTAAGTTTAAAATATTAATAAAACTAAGACTTTTACTAAGATACCACTACTCAAGACCAAGTGCTAACAGGATTTTTGACACTAGCTGGAAAAGTAGGTCACATTCAGTCGCTGTTTAAGGGAGAATTGTAGCGGGCGGATGCTCAGAACGGTAGTTTTTAGTAGTGCTTTATTCCATCAACACCAGGCGAATGCCGAAGAAGAAACGGGCCACGGACCGCACGGGATCTTTCCTTCCTTACACATACTTACTGTTACATGTGCTTCACTACCACATTCCGGGAGACCGGTCGTCGGGGCTTAGAGCTTGTCCTGACAGGGACCCTGCCCCGGAGGTGGGAGTTACCGGATGGGAAAAATTCTGCAAGTCGACTCACAATACAGAGGGTAAAAGTGAACATCACTTCCCGCGATATAAACATACACCACACTTACGGGATTAACCGATGACGCGACCGGAAATCAATACCAAATAATCAATACTCATTTAAGTGCTAACATATGTGTAGCCTTTCATATGCACAAAAAATACGTAATTTGGACGAGTAGAAAGTTCAATTTACTTCCTAAACAAAAGTTCTGCAGTGTTTTATAGTTATATTTGAACATTAGCATATCAAATTTATATTTATTACATTGTAATAGTTATTTGTGCACCAAGAGTGACATACGAGGAACTAGTTATCAAGCCCTTTTGTAACCCAAGATCATTAGAACCAGTTAACGGCCGTGGTACACACATTATTTTACTTTTTACCCAACTTTAATTATTCATATTTACTTATATATTAACTAACTAATTGATAACTTGACTCGGTTTGCCATTTCATATTTCTCTCTCATAATTCTTTTTCAGAATACCCTCTCAAAATTCCCTCCGTAAGAGAACTTGTAGCAACATTCAACTGTTTTCATATTTCGCTCTTAACCACGATCCTCGTGATGCAGGTAATTTATGCAGTGAATAGCAATCTCCATATCGAATGCAACAACAAGCAATTACGTATCAGTAAAAAATAAAATAATTATTCATCGGAGACATAATGAATCCGGAGACCTCCCACGCTTAATAAATACAGTCCCATTTCGTATCAGTTTAGCAGAGAAAGTCGAGACGACTGAGAGACACATGATGCAACAAGCTGCATAGCGAAACAGGTTTCTCAGCAACAGAAATCTGAGCCTCCCTCCAACGCTACATGATTAACGTATCATTAAAGCGAGCTTAAACGATATCAAACTCGCTCTGCTACGGTAAGTTTCCAGATTTCACGGCTGACTGGATCCCCCAGGGCTGGCCTGCAGCCAGGGGTGTAGAGCGTATCGGACGAGCTGAGCAGGGGTGACCAAACTAGGGATGGCAAGAAAGTTGATAAAAACATCGATATTTTCTCAAAGAAACATCGATTCATTAATAACCATGTTTTGTTTTCGACGTTTTTCAGATCAATATATTTTTCTAGAAACATTGATGATTTTCAAAAAAAGTTTGTTATCGGTTACGACGATTCTGTACGTGGTGATCTCGTTAAACTGCATTTTGAACCTTATCCATGTAGAATATTGGTTAGAAAACAAGGTGACAGAGTGATTTCAGGCAGGATGTACTTTGAACTGAACGTATTATGTATATTAGTTACAGGACGATTTACATCGATGAATGGAAGTGAATAAATTGAATAATAACAAAACAGGATGTCCTTTATTTTTTATTCCCTTCTTTATGTTAGTTTAGTATTATTATTAACATAACACTTATAGTTAACGTTAATTATTTTTTATTTATATTTGTACTTATATTTTTTATATCTTATTTATTGATTAATTATTTCTTCTTCTTCTGCTTCATGGATTTAGCCCTGTTTCCACATCAAGGGAGTGAGTCTCTCCATCTTCTTAAGGAGCAGCCAACATTTCTTCTTCCTTTATATTTGGAAGATTATATTTATTTATTTATTTATTTATTTATTTATTTATTTATTTATTTATTTATTTATTTATTTATTTATTTATTTATTTATTTATTTATTTATTTATTTATTTATTTATTTATTTATTTATTTATTAAGATTATATTTGTTTATTT
>BLKR01012985.1:0-14524 GCA_011170035.1 Teleogryllus occipitalis | reverse complement strand
GCCGATCTTCCCCTCCCGTGATGCAATGCCTGACGGCGGTCCCGCGGGTAGGGAATAGGAAGTATGGGAGTGTTTTTTAGTGGGTAGGCACAGAATAGCTGTGAATCCTACACGCTGCGGAGTGCGGGCTCCGCAGTGTCTTTTGAAGATTTTTCACTTCCTACGCAAAAAAAAAAAAAAAAAAACCACACACACACACACACACACACACACACACACACACACACACACACACACACACACACACACACACACACACACACAGCTAGTTTCTCCCCCCGTGAAGTAATACCAAGCGGTAGTTCCACGGGGGTAAGAGATGTGAGAGGTGGTTTTTAGTCGGTAGGGGATATGCTTATCCGAGCCCGACATATCCAGGAGGAGCTACTATTCCTGGAATACGTAAAGAGTATTTTCCACCTCAACGAAAAACACACACACACACACACACACACACACACACACACACACACACACACACACACACACACACACACACACACACACACACACACACACACACACACACACACACACACACACACACACACACACACACACACACACACCAACACACACACACACCAACACACACACACACCAACACACACACACACACCAACACACACACACACACCAACACACACACACACCAACACACACACACACCAACACACACACACACACACCAACACACACACACACACCAACACACACACACCAACACACACACACACACACCAACACACACACACACACCAACACACACACACACCAACACACACACACACACCAACACACACACACACCAACACACACACACACGTCTGCTCTCGTTCGCAGTTTTCACGCTTCTGATGATTTTGTTGCGTCAATAACATTCCTCTACCGATCGTTTACTGTTTGTATTGTTTCAAAAGCATTTCGATGCTAGACTGTCCTCCCATTGTACATCATTCATCTTTTTTGTTATTATTTCAATAATGTCCTATTATTAAATAAACTTTGTTTTAATTTAAAAGCCCGTGTATTACAAAACATTCTTTAAATAACCGACGTTTATCAAAGCAACGGCACATTTCTTCTTGATTTCCCAAACTATACGAATTTATTGTCGTATTTTGTAATTCGCGTATAATTAATTTATAAATATATCGTTGAGATGACGCGATTTCATTATTTTCATTTTTCTTTTATTTTAATAAAAAAACGTCAATTATCGCACTAAAATATGAAATGCATTTTATTCTTTAAAATAAATTAACCTTATTACTTTTATTAAAATGATACATTTACAGTTTTGTTATAATTAAGTTAACAATTTACGATCTGGTTATAATTTATAAGCGTTTTTAATGTTATTGAAAATAATTCATTGCTTATTAACAAAAGAGAAGTCCTTTGATCATTATTATATCAATATATATATATATATATATATATATATATATATATATATATATATATATATGTTTTTTAAATTCGTATTACTGATCGCGGAATTCAAAATTAAGAGTCTAGAGGTGCGAGGGATCCATAAGGGTGGCGGCAGCTGCTTTAAGCGGTGTCCTCTTCGCTGTTAACGCAGCCGCTGCTCTCTGGGGCGGCCGTCATGGTGTGGATCCACGGAGGCGCCTTCGTGTCCGGCGACGGCGGTGAGATGATCTACGGGACGGACGGCCTCGTCAATGAAGACGTCGTGGTTGTTACAATGAACTACCGCCTAGGAGCCCTCGGTGAGACAAAATTAGATGTAATTGCAAAATTCCTAATATATTTTGCGAATTGTCAATCAAGTTTCTGATCGTACGAAGCTCTTCTCCGCAGATCGATCACATCGCGATTATTCTGAGTGCTACAAATAAAGATGTAAGGCGAACTGTTAGAAACAAACTTATATATAACTAAAATATACACGTCAATACACAAATATTGAAACAAAATGGGCATATAAATTCTTAAATATGATTGTTACGTGCTGAGAATAAGATTAGGAAAAAATAAAAATTACTTCGAAAATTATTCAGAGAGCAATATTCATGCTTTTGGACAGGTCATTTTACGGTGCCTACTAAAATACTTCTTATGAGTTATGTATATACAGGAGTGCCATCAACTATGGGCTACCAGCAATAACTTATGTTCGGTTCGCGACATCGAATTCAATTTTTTGCCCAACAATAAATCATGTAGTAAGTAATATTCCATGGAAGTAGTGTTCCGCAATATTTTTATTTTTGGATAAATTTCAATATTTTATTTTGTAATCGTAATTATATAACTAGTTATTTCACTTGTAATTGATGCACCATAAAAAAGATGCAAAGCACTCCCTAACAATATCCCCAACTTCTCACTGCTTGCTCTCAACTGGCACTTTGGGGCATTAACGCCCGGTGAAAGAACACATTTCCCGGAGCGATGCCATCTTCGGCGATGCTCAAATGTTTTTTAATCCCTCGAAAATCGTCTACTGGCCTCAATAGACCATAATAGTAGTGAGACTCGAGGTTGATTTGTAATGCCTGCAGAAACAAGGCAGCGTTTTAAAAACTTAAAGATCAAGGGGGAAAAACTATTGTAGATTTTTCAGAAAAAGAAGAATGTAAAGGTAAGCGGGTAGCGGAATGAGATAGAAAGAACTGCCCACAGGGGATATGATTTATTTATGTTGAAAACCGTTCTTGAAGTGTAAAAAACAAGTTTATCGCCTGATTTAAATCAATTTACCTGGAGTACTACGTACAAATAAAAAAACGCGTTTTTTAGCTTCCTATATGTTTTAATTTTTTTAAACATTTCTTGAATTTTTTCAGGCGTTTATGTCCAATTTATACCCTCACAATCAACAAAAGAGAAGGAAAAAATAGAAAAAAATATTTTTCATTTGCTTTTTTTAAGAATACGCGTGTTCTGACGCAACACAAATACAATAAATACAAATTGTAGCAGATTCTCTACAGTTTCCCAAAAATGTCAACCTTTAATCATATAATTTGCACCCGACAGATCAATATAAATAAAGTAGTAATACCAGTATCTTATTTCTTTCCGAAATATTAGTTTTTTTGGGGGGGGTATTTAAGGTCGCATCAACATCTAGGTCGACCACTATTGGAGTAAACGGAATGGTAACTATGAAGATGAAACGAAGTGGTGATATGGGGTGAAAGGATGAACACAAATACTACCATGCCCGAGGCGGGACTCGAACCCGCGACCTTCGAACTTTTGGTTGGTAATGCAAGAACAGAGGTTTACCACATCCTCACGTGTTTGTGTTACTATATATAATACTATTTTAATCCAATGGTGGTTTCAAAACGTTCAAGCACTATGTTAATTATTGTGTTAAGTATTTTGATACATTAGTGTGTTTTTGAGTTATACGAAACGAACGGAATGTTGTTCTTATTAAGTATGGTTAATGATGCTTCATAATAACTAATCGTGTTTGTCCTGATACATTTATCAACAGGTTCTTTCTTATGAAAATCAAAAAAGATTCACGTTATTAATCTACGCTGAAGTCGTTGAAGATGCAAATTAAATTGATTTTCGTATTCCGTAGGTTTTCTCAATTTGGGAACGGCGGATGCACCTGGCAACCAGGGTCTCAAGGACCAGTTGATGGCCCTGCAATGGGTGAAGAACAACATCGTTGCGTTTGGCGGTAATCCCGAGAATGTGACCATCTTTGGGGAGAGCGCTGGATCGGCATCGGTTCATTACCACACCATCTCTCCCGAGTCAGAAGGTAAATATGCATCAATTACCTTTTTAAATAAGGTGATAAGTGTATTAGGGATCAGTCATTGTTGTGAACGTGCCCATTTATTAGCTATTTTACAGATATGCAATAAACTTGAGGCATTCGTCTTTTAGTGCAAAATGAAAGGTCTCCCAATATAATATTGTACTGTAATTATAATATTCTTGACTATTCTTGACCTTCCTGACTATTCAGCTGAACAACTATACATGTGATCCAAAAATTACAAAAAAATAGTAATAACTCTAATATCCCCGTCCCCGCTCGTTGATCTCTTATCAAAGGTAGCGGATTCGTCAATCTTGTTTTCAGCGTTGTTATAAAGGTGATGCCGCTAATAAAATGAAAGTCGAGACCTGTACACCATTTTCGCATATCTCAATAAGTTGATGCCTCCAATTCCTTTGCTAAAATGTACCAGGGCAAGTTATTTCTGAAGAAGTGGTCCGTCGCTGTCTCCACAGGCGATGCGAGTCAAAATAATCCTCTTAATTCTCAAAACATTAAGTTTTAATTATTATGGAAGGTATGCTGGTGAGAAAACTCTTTAAATGAAACATAGACTTTTCAACAATAAATTTTCATTAATAACCTGTTACAGGAATTCGATTGTTAAAGAAAGCACACCCCCTTTCCCCCCACAACCCCCACATCTTCATAAGTCTTTCTCTTTCCTCGAACTCACTTCGTACAAAATTCCTCCACTTTGTTTCCACTCGTTTCCTCCACTTCGTACAAAATTCAATCCTTGCGATCACTTATATACAAGGACATTATATATAGGCATTGTATTCGACTCGGCTTATCTCATCTGACTCCCTTTCGCACGGCACCTCCCTTCGTCGCCGACCTTCAAACTGCTACTATTATACGTGCACGTTTTTTTGAGCCCCGGAATACCTACTCTCACTCCTTTGACAATATTAGTTGAATTAAGAATAAATTACAGCAACGAGCGTTGTAGACAAATCTGGTAACTAGAAACGTTCGCTCCAGTATAATAAAAACTATTTTGCATAAAAAAACAAATTCAAATTAGATATAAGATTCCTTTTGTGAAAATAACCAAACTCCCCGTTCCTCTCTCAACTAGCGAAGCGAGGTCTCAAGAAAGCGTGCGCGGATAATTCTCCACGCCACACCAGCCGGCTAGCGCTGCCAACCCGTGCAGCCAAACTCAGCGTAAGATGTGCGCAATCCCAGATTAGTAATAATAACAGCGTATTTTTATTGATTGATTGATCGATTTTTCGTGTTTCCGGGCGCGTCAACTGCTTCGGTCATTAGTCCCGTTAGTGTAATGCGTGTTTTCTTCTCGGGAGATGGCAGTGATGTTCCCCCCGCTGGATGGCGAGATCCGGCGCCGACCTACCGTCGGCTAGTGGGGTTTTCCCCTAACCAGGACTCTCCCATCAGCGAGGCACCGCCCCAGCCGGGACAAGCTCTAAGCTCCCGACCGGTCTCCCGGAATATGTAGTAGTGTAGTGCATGTTAGTGTAAGTGTGTGTGTAAGGGGAGAGGATAGGACAAGGAAGAGGAAGGAAAGATCGCGCGCGGTCCGTGGCCCGTTTGGTAGGGTACTGCTCCGGCATTCGCCTGGTGTTGATCGGAGAAACCACGGAAAACGTATTTTTATTGTATACATAATTTTCATACAGGCTATATATATAGCTACCCTGGGCCACTCTGCTGGGAGAGAGGGGAGGGGTCGAATTGGGCGGGCGGCCGCCAGCAGGCAACCCGATAACCCGGTACGGGCGTGCCACCCTTCATGACGTCACGGTGACGCGCGGAGGGGTGGGCGAAGGCGGGGTGCGGAGAAAAAAGATTTTGGAGATGAGGCAGAGAAAGTTTTCGGACGCGAGAGCGGAAGGTTTTGAAGAAAGGGAAAGGGCTGTTGGGGAGTGGTCGTGCGTGTGGTGCGAGGAGCAAGTGGAAAAACCGAAAGCCCAAGCGCTGCTGCGCCCTGATTTTGGGGCACTTGAACACCGCGCCGCCGGCCGTGGCTATGTCGCCGCCGCGTAAAGGCCGCTCCACGTTAGACCGGGAACGCGAACGCGAACGCAAACGCAAACGTAAAGAAAGTTAAAAAGATGGACATCTCAGGCAGGCGTTCACAACACGACGGGAACACGAAGCTTGAGGGGAACGGGAAGGTTGGTCAACATTTATCTCAGCTCGGGAACGCGAAGCCAATGAAAGTGCAGCAAATGGCGGTGAAGCTTTCCAGCTGATCGAGCGCGCGACAGGCGACACTGATCTGAAGCGGGCGATATTGAGGTTAAAGCGTGGATTTGCGAGGTTAGAGTTTGCGGCGAGTTTTGTTAGTCATTGTTGAGTTGTTTTTTTAGTATTTATAGTATAATTATTTCTTTCATTCATATTAATACTTCATTATATGTATTCATATTAATACTTAGAATTAAAATTCCCACATTAAAAAATGTTTCGTTAAAGTACATTTGAGCTGTTTGTTTATTGACAAAATTTTAGTTTCTCGCATTTGTATTTTCCATAAGTTTGTAGTAGTTTGGCATTCTTTGTACTTACAGTTATATTTTTCAAATTAATATTCGTTCGTTAAAGTATTTTTTTATTCGTAGCAGCTCACGCAAATATATCAGACATGGCAATACAAAGAGTAACACAGTAGCATAGCTAGAAGTGCTTTGATTTCGGTAACTGTTTCTTAAAATTCTCGTTTTAGCCCTTTTGGTTCATTGATTGATTTTTTCGTGTTTTCAGGCGCGTCAACTGCTTTGGTCATTAGTCCCGTTAGTATAGTGCATGTTTTTCTCTGGAGATGGCGGTGTTCTTCCCCCGCTGGATGGCAAGATCCGGGGCCGACCTACCGTCGCCGATGTGGTGTCCCCCTAACCAGGACTCTCCCACCAGCGGGGCACCGCCCCAGCCGGGACAAGCTCTAAGCTCCCGACCGGTCTCCCGGAATAGGTGGTAGTGTAGTGCATGTTAGTGTAAGTGTGTGTGTAAGGGGAGAGGATAGGACAAGGAAGAGGAAGGAAAGATCGCGCACGGTCCGTGGCCCGTTTGGTAGGGTACTGCTCCAGCATTCGCCTGGTGTTGACCGGAGACACCACGGAAAACTACCGATCAGAGCAGCCGACCGCTAGAATTCTCCTCCAGACAGCAGCTGAATTCGACCTAGCTGGAAAGCTAGTGTCGAAAATCCTGCCGCCGTGAGGACTCGAACCTAGTTCTGGTTCATAGCACTATTCCTCCTTCCGTTGGCGTTTATTGTGATACGCACGTACCTCCCGTGCCCAGTCCCGTCTTCGCCTTCACGTTCCCGTTCCCGTTCCCGTTCGCGGGCTATAGCGAAGCAGCCTTAAGGATGGGAGCTGCGTGGACACGTGTGTTGGGCGTCGCCGGCTCTCCGGCCGTCGCAGGCTTCCGGACGTTGGGTGGGGTGAGGTGAGGTGGGGGTGGGGGCAGCGCCTCGTGCAGAGGTCGGAAGCTACCGTCTTTTTTATTTTCCTTATCTTTTGTCACGGCCTTGCCACGGCCACGAGAAACTTAAAGTGCGCCAAGCCGATAAGACGTAACAGGCTACAACTATATTCCATAGTGCTCCAAGCCATTTAGTCAACACGAACGTGTTGTGATTGTGGGCGGAGTCCTCTTCCAGTGCACTTGCAAACATTAGAACCACCAAATGTGTGAATAGTTAATACAGAGTATACTGAGCCCCATTTACAAGAATATTTTTATGTGCTCAAAAGGAGAACGTAACTTTAACTTTGCGAACGTGGTGTTTGATTCTTCATTTATTTTTTTTATCGCGGAGTTAGAATCTTAGCTTGTCGCACTCAGTGGTGTTCGACAGATGAAGAATTTGGTGGAATTCAAGAAAAACATTAATAGTAATAATTTACTAAGTAATCCTCGAGCAATCGCTCGAATTATAAGAATTGTCAATTTTTTATTTTCTCGCCCCTTTGGAATGTAGAGGACATTCTTGAATTTGTTTAAAAAAAAGTGATAAAAAAGAACATTAATGCGAATGCCCAAAGACTTGAAGAACATTCCATATTAATGTATGATTTTTTTGAGTGTGTTCAGATGTTTGTTTGTGTCTGTTTTGTCTTTCCAGGTTCAAATGAATTTTCTGTATGTATAAAAATAACATATTAGTCCAATTACACGAGGTTTATTTGAGTACGACGTCTTGTTCTTTTTGTAGTCCTCGTGGAGTTACACATACACTCACAGCCACCGAACCTCGGCTAGTGAACGTAGGAAATACGTTCTGGAAATGAATTCTCTCCTGCAAAAATATATCGCATCAAAGCCACAAATGCCAACATCAGGCAGCTTGGAAAGAATATCGTGGCCCAGAGGCTATAGTCCAAGAAGCCTCCCCTGAGGTGCGGGTAGCGGACCCGGAATGTTCCTTTCAGCGATCGGTTTCTTTTGCTCCTTGCGCCATACCTCTACCTAAAGGATCTCGTATGTTATTATGTGAGTAAAGGGGCCTTCAGAGGGTGAGACAAGTGTTCCAATACTGCAAGAGGCCGCCGCCGGAGGGGATCGTGGCCGCGTAGGCCGTGGAGAGTTGTAAACGACCACACGCCCCTAAGTTTCACGCAGGCACCCACGTCGTTAGCTTCACGGTGGAGGTAATGAGTAGGCAATGCTAATCCCCGGGTTGCCGGGTTTTGCCCCGCAACCCAGCAGTTGGGTCCCGACGCGTCGACCTTTGTGCGGGGTTGGGTGAAAGACGTTCTTCGGAATGCTCCGGATCCCACGTACAAAAGTACATATCGGGGACAAAGGTTTTGCTGGTACTCACGTCAATAGCTTCAAGGTTGGAGGCAATGAGGAGACGGAAGGGGGCGCTGAACCGCCCACATCTTAGTTCGGGTGGCTCCCTGTTGGGCTCTTGACTTCGTCGTGGCAGCGACCCGATACTCTGTGCAAAGAGGAGGGACTTGTCCTGGCGCATGTGAGTAGCGCATTGTTTTCACTCCGAAACTAGCCTGGATAGCTCAGCGCTGGCAGGGCGGCCCGACACAGGCACTGTATGAGGAGGTTACCGAGAGCATCAACTGCGTTCTAGCGGGACCCAGATACCAGCCCAAGGGCGTACTTGTACGCCTGCGGGGGGTGCGGATAGAGACCAACGCCTAGGTGCCTACCCCGGGGTTAATTCCCCGTCTCTCTCTGTCTCTCTCCTTGCTTTTCTGTCTCTCTTTCTCTCCCACCCACCCGACCGGTACTTCTCGGACACTCCCTGCACCACACGGCAACACCCAGCAACAATGAAGCCCAGAGGAAGCTCAGTTGGAATGGACAGTGAATTGAAATGAACATCAGTTGTTGCACTGAGCCATCTCTTTGGGTCATTATATTTTCGAAAAGTTGAACATGCCTTTGTTTTAAGATTTGCATCTGATGAATACATTTCATTAAGAGAAAATATCTTCATAATTGTAGTTGTAGGAAACAAAATTGAATTTTAGCAATTTTCAATCTAGTGGTGCTACAGAATGACGCAGACTTTCTCGTACTACTTAGTTTTATCATTTATTTGTCTTGACAGCTTTACATTCTTGCCCCATCCTCTTGTCAGCTGCAATCTATCGCCGCCCAAAGAACAGTTTTTTCGAATTTTTCTCAATTTTTTGGTTTCCAAATGGTAGAACAGAAGTATTACTTTAAGAATATGAAAGAATTGTAAAACCTCGTCCTATAAGCAAATTTTTATTGAAAACTTTGTAGTATTTTTTAGGGAAACGACGCTTAAGCATTTCTGTAAAGGCGAAAATTTGAAACCCTTTTACATAGAAATCTTATGAGTTTTCGAAAAACTTCATTTGAAGTCTTTTGAAGCTTTTTCAGTCACAAACATACTAATGTATACAAACTGCTGGAAATGTGCATATTAACGGAGTGTGTATTAATGTGCATATTAAGGAAGTATTTCACAAAAATTTCATTTGAGTAATTTAAAAAACAATAGAAAACGTTAAAATTAATTATATGTCACCTTAAAGAGTACAATTAGCACTATCCGTACGAAAAAAAAATAGGAGCCGTTTTTGAGAAAATGTCGTTGAAGCGTTTCTTCCAGCCAGATCGACAGGGGTTTGTTAAGTTTGGAAGAAATCGTACGCATAGCTAAGGCGTAGCATAGGTAAGTGTCGTTCACATACACCGAACGGACGGACGGACGTTTTGAAAAAACAACGATACTTTTTCGGTATCAAGGGCCAACAATTTCTGAAATCTGTCAACACGTGTTAAAGGAATTTTTTTTTAAATTCAGCAATTGGATTTATCTACTTTTTCGTTGCCAAGGCCTAGCAATAAGAGTTTTTCTGCCGAAAATTCGCCCTTTTTTTTGCGCAGCATTACATACTCTCTACTGCGGAAGCAGCAGCGAGAAAGCAAAAATCAGGGATTTAAGAGAAAATGAGACCTCTACCATTTTCCTAAGTGTCCTTTATGCTATTCGAGGTCAAAGTTTAATCAAGAAATTCGGTGCCATTGTTTTGAAAATTTCAAAATGCCTCCGGGGCTTCATAGAAAGTACCCTCAAAATTAAAATATGTCTTAAATTCAAGGGGCGCGACATCACACATCGATGGGGGAATATTAATTTTGGTTAAAACCCTGCTTACGGTTTAATCGCTAGCATTGTACATAGACAGCCGAACGGACAGACAGACGTTTTGCTGTCAATCGATTTTTCGGTACATAGGACCTACAAAATATGGATTCTGACTTAAAAACGCGTTTGAGGAAGTCATTTCTATACACGCAGACAAGATTTATCCCCTTTTTCGTTACCAGAGCCCGGCAATAAGAGTTTTCCTGTGGGAAATGTGCGATTTCTCCTGCAGCATGACTATATTTTGTGCATACCGCGTAAGAAGTAGCGAGAAAGTGAAAAGTTGAACGGCAGGGCTGTTCAGCGGGGCTATCCTGGAGAGCGGCAGCGCGCTGAACGGGTGGGCCTTCAAGCGGGACACCCGGCCCAACGTGGAGCTGCTGCTGAAGGCGGCCCAGTGCGAGCCCGCGCTGGCTTCGGACGCCGCGGCCGCCGCCGCCTGCCTGCGCGCCGCCCCCGCGCGCCGCCTCATCGCCCCGCAGACGGCCTTCAAGTCCCTCCAGGTAGGAGCACCTGCCAGCCTCCAATTACTCTTCGAAATCTGGTCCAAAATCAGCTCTTTAAAAAATGTTTTTTTTTTAAAATTTTATTTACACAATGAAAATTTACAATCTATTTCATTCCGAAATAATAAGTAAATATGATAATTAATTGCTTATACAATATCAAAATAAAATACAATGATCAAAGAAACAATAACTTGCAGAAAAGTCCCCCATTGGTACTTTCCAGGATCAATACACAAGGACTATAACAGAAAAGAGAAACAAATATTATAATAATAATAATAACACAAAACGGAGAATTATTTTTGTGTTGTTTATGTCAAGTACTAAAGCGGTAAGGAAGTTGCAAAGGGGAGGTTCTATTGAGGCGAGCTATTTCTTGGCTATTTTCTAAAAGGTTTAGGGCTAGATGGTTTGGATGGGTTTCCAGGCGTTTATTATAGTTTAGGCTAATTTCTTGTATCTTCTCTTGAATTGTTTGAATATTGAGGTCATGTAAAATTTTTTGAAGAAGGAGGAAGATTGTACATAATTTGTGCTTCAAATTATAATGTAATTTATGTACAAAGAACATTTTCTCACAAATCGCGCCAATGCTTTCTTCAATTTGTTCACGGATAGAACAAGGAATGTTTAAAAGAATGGCGGAGGTCTCATTGTCAATGAACTTTGTTTCGAAAATTGCACAAAAAGCGAGAAAGTATGCGCTGTTGTAGTTTCATAATTTTTGTTTTAAATATACACCATACATAACCATTGAACAAAGAAATGCACATTATTAATACAAAGATAAGAATTCCGTGTTCAAAATTTTCGTAAGCATTTCGATTCCTCGGTTACTACAGAGGCATCAACTCTTGAGTAGCTGGGTTTCTAATCGTCATTGTCATGCAATTATTACATGTTGAGCTTTAAACGTTGGCTTGAACATTTTTTCAATACATTTTGTGGAGAATATTTTCTTGGCGATAAGTATCATTGTGAGTATATGGTTAAAATTTCTTGAGTTCTGTAAACATCCAAAGATGACCGATAAATACGAAATAAAAGAAGAAAATTTGCCAAATATTATTACATAGTTTGTAAAAAGTATTTAATCAGAAAACTGTTCTCAACTTCATTAAAGTTTGAGTGCAATTATGGTCTGATTTTATCAATCAGTCGCCAGTTCATATTATGCTATTGTCCCCAGTCGACCCGTTAATCTTCATAGACACCTAAGGGTCGATAACGAACACGTTAGGAACCTAGGCGATGCGAAGCCGGAACTGACCCATGCAGGAGTGAGGTTCTAGGTTGTAGTTCTTTTTTTTCCTAGGGCTTTTATCCGACCGACAGCCGGTTACCCTTTACGTCCCGATGGGACGCATATTCGACCATACACTAGACACCAACACACTTGCAGGCTCCTGATCTGAGGTCAACAGAACGGGAGGCCCTCCGCGACAACACATACAAAGTCAAGGGACAAACAACCATGCCCAAGGCGGGACTCGAACCCGCGACCCTTCGGACCGAAGCGCTGAATCGGTACTCGCTCTTAGCCACTTCGGCCATCCAGGTCGGCAGGTTGTAGTTCTTACTGTTGGATTTTCGTTACTAGCCGAGTAGGTTGGTTGCAGCTGGCCATGTAGTTTGACCCAACACGGTGCTTAGCTTCCAGGGAGGGTAGGGCAAGGGAGAGGACTACAATACCTCTCACCGCAATTCCCCAAAGCCTACCGCGTACAATCATCTCAGAATGTCGCGTTGTGTTCAACAACCTTTCATGTGTATAAATTTATTAAGATACCTTCATAATATATTCATCACACATGATTATGATACCTTTTACACCACAAATCAAAAGAACGGTTTTTGTATAGTAAAAGAAAGAACAGAACAAAATGACCGTTATAGTTTTTTTAGCAAATTGGTTATAGATTAGCATTATAGGTTACAGAAGAAGTGACGTTTGTTGTAGTTGACTGACCTCGCTGGGTGGCGGGGAAAAGCTACCTTCTCAAACTCAGGCGCCAAGCACCGTGTAACGAGCAAAACATGAATGTGGTCGTCCATTGATCGTTTTTTGTCTTCTCCTTCTGCGCGGGTCCTACAGCTGTCGTCGCTTCCCGCACCTCCGACGCCACAGGTCTCGGTCTCGCCATGCTTCTTCCTCCTCTTCAATATTCCTTGCACGCATGGCTTCTTGTCCTCCTGCATACCACGATGTTCTAGGTCTTCCTCTTCTTTTCCTTCCTGCCGGTTGATATAGAATAACTTTCTTTGGCCATCTATCTTCTCCCATTCTTAATACATGCCCGAGCCAGAGAAGCTGCCTTTCTTGGATTCTTTCAACGATGTTAAACTGCACCCTTTCCCTTATTTCTTCATTGCTTACATGTTCTTGGCGGGAGATTCTCAAAGATCTTCTGAGATGGTCCATTTCTATTGCTTTAAATTTTTCTTTGTTCTTTTGCGTTAATTCCCAACTTTCACTTCCATATGTTGTTATAGGTTCTATAATGGACTTGTACATCATCAATTTAACTTTCCATCCTATTTTTGGGGACCAAAGTATCGCGTTTAATTTTGAGATTGTCGTTCTTCCTTTAGTTGCTCAATGTTGGATTTCTCGATTACATTTTCCATCCTGTGTTAAGATGCTGCCCAGATACTTAAACTCTTTACATACCTTGACCTGATGGCCCTCAATATTAAGATTTCCGGCATCTTCTCCACAGCTGAAGTATTCTGATTTTTCAAAATTTATTTTTAAACCCCATTTTGTATATTCTTTGAATAATTTTCTAGTCATAAAGGAAATATCTTCCTCATCTCCAGCTATGAGCACCTGATCATCAACAAACAAAAGTGTATATATATATTTATTTCCAATCTCAATACCCATACCTCAATACCCATCGTTTTTTGTCAATGCCATCACCAGACTAGTTACATAATGCGCCACGAACTACGCATGAGACTCCGTTTCTCGTCCTTCCTGCGGGCCGATGGGCCAATTCTCCCGCCGCTGATCTCCGCAAGCACCCCGGCTTTACGGAAAGCATGGGATGGTCAGGGCAATACCCGAGGGGAATGTATTATCGTATGAAAAAGGTAGCACCCAATATCAGTGGCTGCCTTATGCTGGCTTAGGGGGAAGAACATTATAAAACTCAGACAAATGATTCAGTGGCATGTAAGGAGAATAACATTGGGTTGCATCTTAATTTATGTAATAACTTTGTTTAATGTCGTATTGCTTATATATTCTACAAGATTGTTATTTCCAACTAAACGATAATACTTCTTAGACGATATTGTGCTCCGATAAAAAGGTTCTAGCATTTCCTCATATAACTGCACAGTTTCCTGTAGTGTTTTAGTTTTATCGTATAACTTTTATCTTATTGCCATGGATATAGGGAAAGCTACAAAAATAATGATACGTTTTTACTTCTAATAACGTCACAGCTTACTTAAAATGTGCGTTTTTCAGTAATACGTCATTTACCAAGGGAATATCTAATGTATTTAACAAAATAATCTTCCGATAAATTACTATGTAGTTTCTAGTTATTCATTTAACATTCCACACTGAAATTTTACTTTTAATGTTGATTAACATATATA
>BLKR01012984.1:0-14532 GCA_011170035.1 Teleogryllus occipitalis | reverse complement strand
CCAAGTCCCCTCCGTTACCTACACTGGGCATTCTCTCTCTCTCTCTCTCACTATCTCTCTCTCACTCTCTCTCTCTCTCTCACCATTCCCACACCTCCCCTACTCCCCTCCATTACCTGCAGCCGGCGTTCTCTCTCCGTCACCGCCCCTACACAATCTCCATCTCCCCTCCGTTACCTACACTGGGAGTTCTCTCTCCGTCACAGTCCCCACTCCTCCCCTACTCCCCCCAATTGCTTACAGTGGGCCTTCTCACTCCGTTACCGCGCTCACACCTCCCCTACTCCTCTCCATTTCCTGCAGTGGTCGTTCCTTCTCTGTCACCGCCCCTACAACTCCCCAACTCCCCTCCTTTATATGCAGAGGAGTTCTCTCTCCGTCACCACCCCCACACCTCCCCTACTACCCTCCATTACAAGCAGCGGGCGTTCTCTGTCACCGCCCCCACACCTCCACAACTCCCCTCCATTACCCACACTGGGCGTTCTTTCTGTCACCACCCCCACACAATCTCCAGCTTCCCACCGGTACCGCCCCACACTTCCCTAACCCAGACCTCCCTAACTATTGCCGCCGTCTCCCTATACATTGGTTGCGGCGCTGGCTGTTCACAATCTTTGCTCTCCCATGCCGCCACTCGTTTCATTCCCGTTCCCAATCCCCCTTCCCGCCTTTCTGGTTCACCCTGCTATGCGTTCCTGCAACCCCACACTCGTCTTGTGATGTTCATTTCCCGTTGCTTGTTCCCAATATCCGTCACGCAATCCCCGTCAACCGATCTCTTGTCCCTGCCATGTCATCCCCGTCACCTCATCCCGTCACCTCATCCCCGTCACCTCATCCCCGTCACATCATCCGCGTCACATCATTCCCGTCACATCATCCCCGTCACCTCATCCCGTCACCTCATCCCCGTCACCTCATCCCCGTCACCTCATCCCCGTCACCTCATCCCGTCACCTCATCCCCGTCACATCATCCCCGTCACATCATCCCCGTTACATCATCCCCGTCACCTACTCCCGTCACCTACTCCCGTCACCTCTTCCCCGTCCCCTCATTCCCGTCATCTCTCCTCGTCCCTTTATCTTCGACGTTCTGGACTCTCTCCCCGATTTCCCTACACCGAATGCCATTCCCCTTTCCCAGTCACCCTATCTGCATCACCCTGTCTACCGACGCCCCGATCATTGCAACTGCACTCTCCGCCACAATCTCCACAACCCTTGCGAATGCGCTCACAACATCACCATTCCCCTTTCCTCGAGTTTCCGCATCTACCAATTCCAACATCTCCCGCCTCCCGGCGCCCCGACCGTCATTCCCGCGTTAGACCGTTACCGCCGCTAGCAGCGGAATGGAGGTGAAATGGAGGAGGAATGGAGGGGAAATGACGTGGCCATCGACTTCTGCACTGCGACCCAGCGACCGCGCGCATGATTGACTCCAAATGACGAACAGAGATTGATCTAGCGAACGAGACGCAGATTGAATCAATGGTGTGTGTGGATGTTGATTTGGTTGCTTTTGTGCCTCGCTCGTTATTAAAGGACATGGAAATCGGTAATGAAGAATTTGCATTTGCTATTCGGGCGTGGAAAATATTGAGTTCTTATTTTCTTAATTCATGTTTTTTTTTTCATTTTCTCATTTCTTAGTCTAACGTACACACCAAACTTTTTTTTTTGTTATTCGAAAAACTTTCTAAGCAATATTAATATTTACACATTTAATTTAAGGGAAAAAAATTACAAGTCAAGTCATGCGGGAAAAACTAACAATATTCAAAATATTTCTGTAAATGTATTCAATTGTAAAATGATTTAAGAAATCAGAAAATTATTTACAAGCTAAAACGTATAAAAATAATCAGAATATTATGAGTAATTTTAGACAGAAATTGTTTCAGAAGTATGTACAGAAGTATGTATTGCGAGCGGTGGCTATTGTAGTACTAGACGTACCTACCTTGAATTTGTGATGGAATCAACACCAAATTATTGTGGAGAGGAGCGATTCAAAAGGGAAAGTACTACAATGAACTGCCGCTCCCCTCCAATGCACAACATTTACCAAAAAAATGATAGATAGAATCCGGGCATCCGGCAGTGGCGCATAATGTTGGAATTTCTTTATTCTGGTGTTTTCGTATTTGACAATCGTTCTTTGGTACGAATGATGAATTCTTGATAAACCTAAAACAGTTGAAGTCATTCTGAACATTATAGTATAATTATGGACTTGTATAATGGGTATTGTTATAATAAGTTTGTTAGAAAATAATTAGAAAAGGAAAGAGTATATAATGTTGCTAATTTTAAAATGTAATTTTTGACCTGAATAAAAGTTATTGAAGGAGCAATAACGTTTAAAGTAAACACAATAAATCTCATACGTACAAAAAAGTAACACTACAAAGAATTTACGTATACTATCGTTTTTTGCAAAACTCCATTACAAAATTAAAGAATGTAAAAAAAGTTAGTTCAGATTTAATACTTCTTAACTGCCTTGTTATTGAAGCTTCATGTCGCGAGGTGTTAGATTACTTGTAGGCTACTGAAGCAAAGGGCTGTAAATAAATGGATGCAATTATCTATCTATTGTCGGCATCTGTGACAAAATACTGGATCATTTGTTTTTCGAAAAGTAAGTACGTAAATTAATGATTGCAAAACATTTTAATTCGGTAAAAATATAACACAAACAGGAAATACATATGATATTATCTGCCATGTTGCATGACCACGTATAACAGCTGCTTTTGTCTCTCCAAACGGGTATCTTAGTGGTTATATAAGCTAGAGTGTATTATATTTGATTGAGAAACACTGAATTGTGTTATATCGCCGGTACTCATTAATATGAGTGATGAGAGTACATAGTACATACACGTCACGCGACAAATAAGTTAATTATGACTTGATCATTCGTGCAGAAGAAGCTATAACTTCATGATTGTGTTGTACTCATAAAAATTCATTTTATTAATCACTAGCGGACACAGCAATGCTTCGCTATTTCAGTGTATTAAATAAATACTATTCAAGTTTTAAATTAATTCATTGAATTAAGATTAACTATTTAATAACTACACTTCAACAACGTACTAAGTATACTACATTCTACTACAATTTAAAAATCAAATATTCGAATAATGTTGTGCACCACCATCATGTGGTTCAAATATAGTGCTTTCTAGATCGCAACTTCGATGTTATTCAGTTTTATGAGTCGAAGCAAAGCGCACAGTTCAAGAAGGAAACAGATTTCACTTAAGGCAAGAATCTCTGGAAACGGTGTAGAACCCAACTCGTCGATTAAGTTTGAAACAAAAACAACGTCCCCACATGTCCGATATGATTCAAACAACTCTATAAATACTCCCAATACAAATAAGAACAAACTGAAAATTTCGGTGAAATAGGTCCAGTAGTTTTTGTAGACATACGCGACAGACGTACATGACGGACATAAGCACATTCCTTTTTATTTATATCTAGAATATTTAGTACATCTCTTGAAATTCGTTTGTTCTGTTAAAACGCAAAAAACAAATCTTTTCGGCGTGAATGTATTCTGTTACTTGTCACGTGACACGATTAATCCTTAAATGGGCGCGCGGCGTATAGAGTACGCCAGGCTACATTTTTGAGATTTTCTTTCCTAAAATCTCGTAAAGGCGGAAATGTCGACCCCTAATACCCTACTGTCAGTTGTTTCTTTGCCGATTTTGAATCAGTATGTATTTTTCTTTTTGTTGGATAAACTGTGTTCGAACTCTTTTCCTTCTGCCGTGCATCTAGGCGTCTCTGTACGCAGCGTGCGTAGTTATCTAAGTAATAAAAGTTTGAGACGGAAAAACATTTGGAAGAACAGATGAATTGTCAGATAATGAACCGGAAATGCAGAAATGACCAATCACGAGAGTAAATCTGAAGAAGACACGCCCACGTCACTCTACAGTAGTGATATCAATAACGGTAGTCATGAGTCATCTGAAAATATCGGAGTACTCTTTTCTAAAATAATTTTCAAATACAATAGATCTTGATGCAAGAAACAATTAGAAGAAATTAAGAAGTGGAATAAAGCCCTTGAAACACAAGAAAAAAAAACAACAACTTTTTTAAGAAAATTATTCCCACCGCATATACAAAAGTGACTAATAACGTGAATGACAAACTTCCGGCTTTCGTGACTTTCTTAGATAATTTGGATGAAATAGTTTTGTACACAAATAAGAACTTCATGCAAAAGAGACTTTCTGGCAGGCTGGAATCTTGTAAATTTTCAACTATTTTTGCCTGTATTTTTGTTTAGTTTGTAAAAACGTTGTGTAATAAGAAACTGTTCGAATAAAATATTTTAGTGTAATAAATCCATTTCAAAGTATTTGGTTACATTTAAGTTTCTCTACATTAAACAAATGATTTGGTGTACTCTATATGCCACGAACTCATTTACTTGAGTATTGCTCGCGCGACTACTTAAGGTTGATTGGTTGCTTTTTTCGTGTTTCTGGGCGCGTCAACTGCTTTGGTCATTAGCCCTGTTAGTGTAGTGCATGTTTCTCTCGGGAGATGGCGATGATCTTCCCCCGCTGGATGGCGAGATCCGGCGCCAACCTACCGTCGGCTAGTGGGGTTTCCCCCTAACGAAGACTCTCCCACTAGCGGGGCACCGCCCCAGCCGGGACAAGCTCTAAGCCCCCGACCGATCTCCCGGAATATGTAGTTGTGTAGTGCATGTTAGTGTAAGTGTGTGTAAGAGGAGTGGATAGGACAAGAAAGAGGAAGGACAGATCGCGCGCGGTCCGTGGCCCGTTTTGTAGCGTACTGCTCCGGCACTCGCCTGGTGTTGATCGGAGAAACGAAGGAAAACAACCGATCAGAGCAACCGGCCGCTAGAATTCTCCTCCAGACAGCGACTGAATTCGACATAGCTGAAAAGCTAGTGTCGAAAACCCTGCCGCCGTCAGGACTCGAACCTAGGACCTCCCGGTCAAAGACGCTGCAGTGACATCAGTTGATGCACTGAGGTACTTAAGGGTTAATTGGAAAGCTGATGAAATTTCCCGTTCGTTATTTTGATTGTCTAATGCCTGTGATGCTTATTCAGAGACTCGTCTTCTGAAGTGACCTTGTTGCAACTTGTTCGTGACCTGAGTCAAACACGAAGGGCGCGGCTGGGGGCGGCGGGGGCGGCCGCGGCGTGCGAGGCAGTTTGGCAACTATCGCTGTTGGGTGAACCCCGTCGTGAAAGGGGCCGGTTGAGCATTGCAAGCCCCCGTGTGGCGGACATCTACATACGAAACTTCTTCGCGACCATTGCCGCTCCACTCCCTGCCCCAACCTGCTTTCTCCCACGGACAGCTCCGCAGCGTTACTATTCAACTAGAGGGCAGCAGCAACAAAAACTGCGTTACCCAACGGCACACTAAATGGTTTTCTAGAACACAACACGCACTCTGCTAAAGAACAAATAAAGTATTATACTACATTGAAATGAATTGAATATTTTTACGAAAACTGCCTTCAGCGTGACAAACACTGCAATAATATTGTACACTATATTAGCGGAACCCGTCAGATATTGTTCTGCTCTTCATCTATCGCTTTCTCCTTCCCCCTCCCTTTCTCTCTCCATCTCTCTATTCGCCCATCTCTTCGTCTCTCTCTGTCCCTGTCTCTGTATATATGACTGTCTCTGCCTCTCTCTGCCCCTCTCGTTCACATTTAGTTGCAGATTCTGTACGTCTCTGATCAGGTGGAGTAATATCGAGAAGCGCCGCACCAGTAATAATGTAATAGAATGTTCAAGAAAATCTCATGCTGTAGAATGCGGTGTGAGAAACGTTTCTTTGATTCCTTTAACCTCACAATTTTAGTTTTTAATGACCTATAACGCTTTGTTTACGAGTTATTCAACGATATAGATTGCAAAATGCTGTCGAGTGTTGCGAGTTGCATTTGACATTAATATTCAGCGTTGTTCTACAGTGGCATCTAGTGGGGACTAGTGGTGATCTAGTGGGGGAGTTAAAATGTGGCATCTAGTGGGGACAAAATTAATAGTACATAAACCTTCTGGGTGAAAAAACACGTAGGTGTGCCAACCTTCTTGGAGATGGTCACACGGTGTCGGAATTAACCGCTCTTACATATACTAACATTTACTAAATTGCAGGCGACCTCTTCATTGAAGTGGTGCTGATGCATGGCAGCTGCTGTGTCCATGAGTATTCAGTCGGTACGCTCAGTAAGTGAATAGGCGGAATACAAATTTAATATTTAGATTTTCCAGTCAAAGTGGAAACTGTTTTATTGTTTTTTAATATTTCCTTTTTTCTGGGTATCAAAGAAAACCAAAGACACATCTCACATGGCTGAGGATGCACAGTTTTTCTTCGATTTCTGTGAGTTGTGGAAATTAGTAATACATCTTTCCCAAGCCACAACTACTTCCCTTCTCATTCTGCAACTTTACATTTTGTCTTACATTTAGTGGTCCTGAAGCTCCGTCTGAACCAATCGGCGTCCACCACCAACGTACGTCTTCTGACCCGCGACCTTCTTACTTACTTGAGAGGTTATTGTCCTACAGTCATTTTGTCTTTTTCTTGCCTCGCCCTGACGTCGCTTTGCCCTACTGCCTTTTCTCCGCACCCCTCAAGTGGCGCTTCACCAGTTTTCATCCTTTAAGCCAGGTTTCTGATTTAATTGATTCGCTGTTTATTAATTGATTGATTTTTTCATGTTTCCGGGCGCGTCAACTGCTTTGGACATTAGCTCCGTTAGCGTAGTGCATTTGAAATATACACTGGCTATTTGGTTTAACTAAACCAAACTCTAAACCAATTTAGAGTTTGGTTTAGTTAAAATAGTCAAAACGATTCTTAGTGGAAATAAAGTACCAAATATTTTGTGTAATTTATAATACTCCCAACACTAGAATCTGCATCTTTCACATCTTCATTCATGATTAATAATGCTTAATTTCTAGAAGATAGGAAAATCCTCATGCAAGAGCCAACGGCACACATCTGAGATTGCCAAGCAAACAGTATGGCTATTCTCGTTAATGTGAACATATTTATTTTCGTTAATTATCCCCCATGTGACCAACAATCTACCAACCCGATAGAATCCGCGCAACCAACAAACAGTTCTATCGATCTGTAGTGTCACCAACCGAGATTAGCTAAACTTTCACTATTCATCACCCTCAAACGTAGACCTACCCTCTCTCAGTGTGACCCGAATTAGGTAATATTTTATGAGTAAACACTAAAAATCTGCATGTTGTAAGATTTATTTACTTACTAAAAATTAATTCAATACACGTTTTAAAACTTTCAAAAGAAATATACTTTCCATATTATTGAATTCAATGCTATAAATGACGTGAATCCCTTAAATAATATGCATTTAGTAATAAGTTATTAATTAACAATAATATGATTTTTTTATTATTTTCTCCAATTTATTTAATAAAAATACTATTTGATTTTTTAAACTATACATAATTCTTAAGAAGTTTACTGAAACTGACTAGACAACAGTGTCTAGTCAGTTTCTGAAACTACTACTAAGACTGAACAGACTACAACTGAGACTGAAGTTTACTGAAACTACTAGACAACAGTGTCTAGTCAGTTTCTGAAACTACTACTAAGACTGAACAGACTACAACTGAGACTGAAGTTTACTGAAACTGACTAGACAACACACTCAATATTAATATAACCCAAACATTAATATATTGATTTTAATAATTTATTTTTCGTGTTATGCTAAATGTTATTTTGATCTTAAGTACGACTTTTTCTCCTGTTATTGTCCTCTCTTCCGGAAGTGGCTGTTTACGGGTTTTTCAAATGGTAGCTGTTCTACCCTTACTCCAGGCTTCCCGTACTGTGTGACTATTTCCCTCGCGCATCTCCACAGCGTGGTTTTTGCGGACAGATTCCCCCTCTCTCGTCCGACCCTTGCTCGCGTGCGAGTGTTGGTTGTTCATTAACGATTCCGCACACATCACTTGTTTGCCCGTTATAAAGAAATTAACGAACGTAAAAAATAACATCACAATGCGTGATTGAAATGTGACAAACTCCGCAAACAACATGCTGATGTTTTTAATTAGGTGGCCCTGAAGTAATCAAATTACACACTGAACTATATATATTATCAAATGTTTGTGATACAATAATTTTTTCATAAATAACTCGTATTATATCGTTTCATTTGGTTAATTGTGTAATACTCATTACAAATTTGAATATAAATATGTTTTCATAAATTAGAGAAAGATAAATATTCCAGCAAGTAATGTAGAGTTTATTTGCCAAACTCTTTTGCCAATCATCTTGCAATATCGTCAATTGCTGTCAATGTGTGATACACATATATTTCAGAGTCATATTGAAAAAGTATTTATTTAACCATTACCTTAAGGAATTACAACTATTAAAACAAACTATAAGCAAATTATTTTACCTCATAAATCCTATACCTGCACATCAATCTCATTTCCTGTCGTTTGGGTCCCCAAACAAGACGCCAACCTTCTAATTCTGGTTTTCTACATTCAATGGAAATATAATTATACTAGCAAACCTTTGCGACAAAACTAGCAGGTGAAACGCCACCCTATTCTCTTCTTAGGGAACCATAAAGCTGAACTCGTGGCTCATTGCAAAGTCGCAAGCCTTTCACCACTGAGATCCGGGTTCGATTCCCGTCGAATCTCATGTGAAATTTGTTCCAACAAAACGAGTTAGGCTGCTTCACAAGTGCTAGTCCAACCCCTGTGAAGTGTCCTAAACCCTACCCCTATCCTTATTCCTTCCTAATTCTGGCCGCTGGGTAGTGACGCAGGAGCGCGCGGTAGGAGGCGCGTACGCGGAAATGCTACCTGGCGGTCCTCTTGACAACCGACTACGACGAGACGCGACAGACAATGTTAACGGAGGATTACTCCATAAAACAAGCGCAGTAATAGGAGGATTACTCCGAGAAGCGCAAAGCGCTCAACGCCCCCCAAGGGGCTTGGAGACGCGTTGCGTCGAAGTAGACGCAACAAATAAAAAAAAAAAAAAAGAAACATGGGAAAAAGTCTGTTTCCATCGTAGTTCCTCCGACAATAGGTACACAACACTTGTATACAACGGTTAAATGAATGGTTGTACTACATGCAGAAGAAACAAGCGGTATCAAGCAACTATTAAAGCACTTCTAGTAGTTGCTGCGAGAGCAAATCTTGGATTAATAATTATGCAAATAAAGCTCGGCAGTCTGCGCAAACCACGGTGTACACAGAAAGCGTAAATAGATAGTGGAATTGTAAATAAGATTGAGGAATCTAAGTCTTCTCAGCGTGACGTCACAAGAATGACCACCAGCATCAAGGGCTGAAATATAGAACATGGAGGAATGTATTATGTATTCCTCCATGTAGAGGTGCTATTTGTAGTATCAATAAGCACCGAATCAAGCAAAAATTAAATAATAGTATAAGAATATCTCATCCTTTAGTGTTTAGCATGGAGAACGCTTCTTTGAGGCCTTTGGCCTTCTTTAATGATATAGTTGGCCAAGTGTTGCGGGTTGATTTAACATGAATATTTAGATGCGTTTTTTAAACATATCCCTCATGTATTTAAAGTCAAAGTGCAATTCGTCACGTTTCTATAAAGTTATCTTTATTTAGAGACCTTATTTCTTAAGATCGGTTGCGTGTAAGAGCCACCAAAGGTATGTATACTAGTGAAATAATATAGGAGACGATGGATGGAAATAAAACTTGTGTCGAAATTGGGTAATTTTGGAAACTTTAGTTTCTGAAGGTTAAAAATAATCATTTCATGCTTTCTTTAGGTTTCCCTATAGAATTTATTTCTTCACCGTCTTTCTTCCGCTATGAGAAAAGTTAAAGGAACAACGCAAACTGACACTTCATTCAAAATTGTTTTATGCAAAATGAAACAAAAACGAAACTGAATTCGATTCTATGTATACTTCAATCTTGTTGAACAAGAAACTGCTCTTCAGAGTTAAAAACAAGTGCACAGGTTGACTTTTCTGCGTAAAAACTTAAATACACCGTGTTTACCGTCACGTTTTCTTGAAGATATTTTGACACATATTATTAGTATTTTAAATGTATACTAGCGTATCTTTGCTAGAAATCAAGTATTTTAATCTCACCCTCTTTTCTAATTTTCTATTTCCATATTAATCCTGTAATATTTTTTCTTCAAGACCCGTGTAATGTCTCTTTGTAATTGATAACAACACAATACACCCTTGTCAATGCAAACTATTCTTACATAACTTTATTACTGAGCAGAGAGGTACGCCCGTGTAATTCAGTGATTTAGAATATCAAGAAATTATTTTAATTTCACATACAGTTACAGATTCTACAAGTTCTGAACAGGTGGGGTAGAATCGAGAAGCGTCAAACCAGCAAATATGTAACAGAAAGTTCAGGAACATCTCATCCAGTAGAATATCGCGTATGGAGTGTTTATTTGAGAACACTCAAAATTTTAGTTTTATGGCCCTAAAACGCTTCGTTTTGGAGTTATTTAATGATAAAGATTCAATAATCCGGCCGAGTGTTGTGGGGTGTTTTGACAAATATTTATATGCGTGATTTAAAAGAAATCCTTCATATTTTTATTGCCAAAGTTCAATTCTTCACGTCTTCGTGAAATTATCTTTCTTTACACACTTCATTTATAAAGATAGGTTGCGTGTGAGAGCCACAAAAGGTATGTATACTATTGAAAGAATATAAGTGGGGATTATCATTTTAATTTAAACATATTTTCAGAATACTATGCAGGCCATGCAATTGATGATAAAGTAAAGTCTTCAACTACGAAAATTAGTGATAGTGAAGTTCTTTGAACTCCAATATACCTAACAGAGAATTTTAGAGTTTGACATTTGAAATATACACTGCTGGTCTGCTCTCAAACATTTTATTTCATATTTTCGTATTTTTAAAACGCACTTTTATAATATAGTTACTCCACAGTGTGTAACTAAAGTCTCATATTACCTACCAGTTACGATTATCTGTTATCTAAAATTATTAGCTGTTATCTAAAATTCAATTTTAAATTTCGATTCCCACCACACTCATAAAACCTTAAGTGATGAAATACGGTATAGAGTGTATTTACAGGTTAAATCTTTCGTTTTAGTTGATTGAAACATCTCCACAATATGAAAATATAACGAAATAAAACTTTCTTTGACAGAAAATGAATGAAACGAATATTTGTTTTGCGTTCCAAAGCTCAAACAGACTTTGTTTAGATAAGGAAATAATTTTAAACATGATGTTGATTACACATGTAAAAATTTCTAACGATTCTTTCGGCTTGGAGCAATACCATCAGAAAGCTTTCGGTGCATTCAACATTTTAATTTAGTCTTTGATCAGACTCATGAATGACCTGTGAAATTTTGTGATGAATGAATTGTTTGTTCTATAAAACATTTTTAGAGAAACTTTGTTGGAATGATATTATTTTTATTATTATTATTATTGTTATTAATAATAATAATAATAATAATAATAGTGAAATCATGAATATTGAAATCCTATTTTAGATATCCATGATATCAGAGATTAATATATTCTTCCTTTGAATTTTTCTTTGTCATTTATAATAATGGAATACGATGTCTTTTCTTAATTTTCTTCTTCGTTTTCTTTGAAGTCCTTGTGATTCTACACTTCGAATTCTGAGGTAATTTCATCGGATGCATGCATGTTTTTAATTGTAAGAAATAATAAAGATTTCGATGTTTTAATTCTGATTAACATTTTAATGTTTCAGGTTCATACATCTTTATTCACTTTACAGCATTTTATCTTATAAAAAAGGTGGTTATTTTCGTTTTTTCTTGCAATAATTAATATGTATATTTTGCCACTAGTTTAACTTTTACTATGCCTTCTTTTTATTTTACTTTTTGAGATGTTTACCATTTAATTTTTGCCATTTATTTTAAATTTCATTTCGAAAAACCGAACATAGGAAAATGGTGATTATTTCAAAATGATAATTATTTTGAAATAAATATTTTGTGGCTGCATAATAGTATTATTACATTAGAGAAATGAAAATATCTTAATAGAGAATAAACAACACGCCTGTTCACGGAAGATTAAGAATTCATGTCCCTATTATATACTTTATTACAGGGTCAATCACAATAATTGAATAAACCTAACTCGTCACAACCAAATTAAATATTTACAAGGAAATAAAAAGAAGTATATTACATACATACATTTATTTGAACTGCAATTGGGTGTGACCCGGTGGCAGTTAAAAGTATTCAATAAAAGTTTTCAAATATAAGTGTAATAATCAATATATCAACAATCAATATTTAACAATCAATATATATTCAAATAAAAGTATTGAAAAATAAAAATATTCAATTTATGTATTCAAATATTCAATTAATTGAAATTTCATTTTAAAAATTCAAATATTTAATAAAAACTAGTTTGCTAAATGCATATAAAATAAATAGCAAAATGCCGGATTAAAAGATAGATTAAGACTAGGGCACAACAAGTAACTTTCATCAATGTTATTTACAGATGCCAGAAATAAATGTTGCACATTTCTTGGGCATATCGGGGGTCGAAAATAAATTTTTTTTGCTAGTATATATAGACTGGTAAATTTCATACCTGAAGTTACCCGTGTGGCATTTATGAAAAGAAGGCAAATATTCGGCCTCCCTTCGGTGGCTAATTGGTAAGCGTGCTCGGATAGGGATCGAACACCGGGTTCGATTCCCATCCGAGGGAAGTTATACCTATGCCCCTTCCTCACAATTTTCCCATTATCTATTGCTGTGTGATGATGAGAAGGTCCGCCCTAAGGTTACGAACCCTACAATATACGTTGAAGGGATGTCTTCGTGCTAACCACACGAACCCCTTTTCCCATGGCCGAGAGGCTCGTTCACCGCTGGTGGGCTAAGGCACGAAGCGGGCTGCCGAGCCAAAGAACAGAAACAGGCAAACATTCGCGTATTGCTATTTCGCGGGTAAATGATTCTTTGCCTGCATCAGCACGTGGTGTGCAAAATATCAGTACCATAAAGAATAGACTATGAATCAGAATCAAATGCCACACATGTAACTTCTACATATGAAATTCTCCTCTCCATCCAGCACGAACAAATTCGGTCTGTCCAGATCGGCGGTTGGCAGTGAAAGAGAACGCTTTTCGTAGCGGTGCTTTGCGCTAGTGCTGATATTTTCAAGGGTGGTTTTTGATTGGATGTCGCTCCATTCTACGCGAGTGCGTTCAGAATCTTTTATAAATTCTCGCAAGGGATACCCTTTACTGCTGGCGCGATCTCTTGCAATTTGCTAACACTATAATTGCAACTTGTCGTATCTTGACGTTCTCGGGTGCTTCTCAGAAATCAATGTAACCGACATATGGGTGGTTACATCAAGCCACCTTCATACCCTGAGAAATTATAACATATATTCTAAGACGTACTGTATTTACATAGAATGACATACTCAGATTAATTATGAAAAACAGCTTAGAAATGAAACCCTCACCAATACGACTTGAACAGTTTCATTTGCAGAGTATGTTTTTAACACCTGATTTGCCAACATTTGCCGAGTTCATCTCCTCTGCTGCCCCTCAGTTGTTTCTGCGACTCTCTGCTAATGTGTGCGCTTCGTACCATCTGTCCACCCCTTTAGCGTCCGACCCTCCCACGCCACACCGCCATTCTATCTCCAGCCGTACACTCCATGCGTTGCCACATCCTCCCCGCCACGCTGGCATCAATCGGGGCATGATCACCGCGACCACCGAACAAATACACGCACTACACTTATGGGAATAATGACGTTCGCAGAACCGGTAATCATTAGTAATCAGTCAATCAAATAATTCAACATCTCCACCCACACTCCGCCGCCACCTGCACGCCGCCGCCACCAACACTCCACCGCCACCCACACTCCACCGCCACCCACACTCCAACGCCACCCACACTCCAACGCCACCCACACTCCAACGCCACCCACACTCCAACGCCACCCACACTCCAACGCCACCCACACTCCAACGCCACCCACACTCCAACGCCACCCACACTCCAACGCCACCCACACTCCAACGCCACCCACACTCCACCGCCACCCACACTCCACAGCCACCCAGATTCCACAACCACCCAGACTCCACAGCCACCCAGACTCCACAGCCACCCAGACTCCACAGCTACCCAGACCCAACCGCCACTCAGACTCCACAGCCACCCAGACTCTACAGCCACCAAGACCCCACAGCCACCCAGACTCCACCGCCACTCAGACTCCACAGCGAATCCACCGCCACTCAGACTCTACTGCCACTCAGACTCCACAGCCACCCAGACTCCACCACGAATCCACCGCCACTCAGAGTCCCCAGCCACTCACTCCACCGCCACTCAGACTCCATCGCCACTCAGACTCCAC
>BLKR01012983.1:0-14532 GCA_011170035.1 Teleogryllus occipitalis | reverse complement strand
TTCCTGTCGGCGTGTCGAGGGTTTCTGTCGTCGCGCGGCGCACGTGGAGGGCGAACCTCCAGGGAGATGCGCCGCTAATGGAGGGCGAGGGGGCCCTGGCTCCCCTCACCCCCCGGGCGGCGAGTGTCTCTCAACTTCCAAAGTTTCATCAAAAACGTATGCTGTCAAGGGCCCTGTATACGGGAAAGCCAGACTATATGTGCCTGCAACGTGCCGCGACGGCGCACCGGTAGTAAAACTGTCGTAATCTTTTGTATGATAAATAAAGCAGGTAGCACCCTGGCAGTCTTGCTTCCGGCGCAATACAGGCTGGCAAGACTAGATTGACCGTATACACGGTTCTATACATACAAGAAACATTGGTGAAACGAATTTTGTAAGTAGTTTACCGATTTTAAACAATTTTAAAACAAATTGTTCTTTTAGGTAGATAAATGTGGACTAATGAATATTATTCCTTTATTAAACACAGGCTGGTCTTGAATCAAAACTCAAAGAAAAGGTCAATAAGTAGTATAAGTAACCGGAGCTATCATCTTTTTAAATTTATTTACTATTTGTTTGACTACCACGCCTTTAATTTAATAATTATATTGTATGGAATTTAATAATTATATTGTATTATAATTATTATATTGTGTGGAAGAATTTAATAACGTTAGATAGATATCAAACGCATGGCAGCATTACACAGAACGACACAGGGAACACTTCACGCCCTCTGACTGCTCAGTAGAGACAGAAGGAGCAGAACCGTCCCTCACAATTTTATCGCATGCGCAATGCAAGTATTATTTGTACGCGGCCCAGCCATAGTTTGGACACTCTTCGGCCCTCCATTTGCAGCCCCCGCCGCCAGCCGCCGCCCCTGGCGCGGTTCCCAGGGCGCGGGCGCTCCGCCCTTACGTAAACGCGGGACGCCGCCCCGCCCCCGCTGGCGGAGATAAACAACCCCTCCGCCCCGCCCCCTGGCGCCGGCGCGGAGGGCGGTCGGGCCATGTGCGCCCCTCGCAGGGGGCGGGGCAGGAAGCGCCGACGCGCGGGGCGGGGGAGGAAACATCCGGGGGCTGGATGACCGCTCTGGGACACGCAACGGGATGGGGGCAAACACGCAAGGAGAATGGATGTCCGGGTGATCGGCTGATTCTCCACATGATCTATTCCTATAGACTCCGCCTGTATTGAGTTGAGTATTTAAATACGTGGGGCCAGGGACGATTCTGGGGTGTAGCGGCATCAGAGAAGAACAAGAGGAGGAGGAAGAGGAGGAAGAATGAACGAATGAATGAATAAATGAATGAATAAGTGAATGAATAAATGAATAAATGAATAAATGAATGAATGAATGAATAAATAAATAAATAAATAAATAAATAAATAAATAAATAAATAAATAAATAAATAAATAAATAAATAAATAAATAAATAAATAAATAAATAAATAAATAAATAAATAAATAAATAAATAAATAAATAAATAAATAAATAAATGAATAAATAAATAAATGAATGAATGCCTTATTTTACGTGGCGAGACTCAGGCCATGAGGCCTGCTCTTCCGTCTGACCACGCAAATTTCGTTAGCTCCTTTCACCTACTACGGGAGAAAGCAGGTATTACTTGGGTGACGAAACAGGCACGAAAAAGAAGAAGAAGAAGAAGAAGAAGAAAGAACCTGAGGGCAACCGGCAACTGAGGAAGAAAAAGGAAGAGCACGGTTCAATCATTTCTTGCATAGTCCGTAGTACTAATGTGAAACCACAATGTACTCTAATGGAATCATTATCAATGGAATTACTTCTTGAGGTAATTAATATTCGTAAACAAATCTGTATTAAAAAAATTGGCCGATAGGGTGGCCAAACGCGTACCTTGAGTCTATGAGAGTTTAACATAGTATCACTGCGAGTTGCGGTCGCCGTTATGAGAGGAGCTGCTAGCGCCGCTACCGGCAACGAGCTCTCGGGAGTAGTTCGGAAGGGCGAATCCCGATTGCATTCCGCAGTAAACTTTTCCTAAGCCTGCCTCCTCAAAAAGGCATAGCCCGACAGCATTGCGTTCCGTTTTCCTCCTTAGTATGAGGATTAATTTATGTTTCCTGTGGTGTTTAGTATTATATTGATGAATTTATGCTCTTCTGTTTGTTTTCAAGAAACAATTGCGTGTCCTTTTAGAGCACTGATAACGTTGAAAACAACCGCTAAAACGTTTGTGGAAACAAAAGTTAAAACCTCCTACCACAAGCATATTCTTACCTCACTGAGTTAACATACACTATTCCGAAAATTCTGTCATGTTCACCTCCGTTCAAGGTTTTCTCTGGGCTGGTGCAAGAACGTCTATTTGTGGTACTTATGAATGCAAAATTAAAGATTTTATTCCTTCAGAAACACCTGATTAACGATACGGGATGAAGTCGGGATGTATCCCTTCGCAGTCTTAACGAAAAGTGAAAGGGGATTAGTTTGGAAGCGGGTATGAAGGAAAACTAATAGTGGGATGCAGTCGGGCGATTCCATACCGGGAGCTTTGCAGCGGGACAACGTTCTGGATGGATGTTGCTTTAGAGATCAAGTTCCCTAATTCCACAAAACCTGAAGCTAGAATTCGTCTGCGCGCTTCGCTCGACGAGTTTGCTTGGCACAGGTTGTAGATCTGTCACCGCCGCTACCTGCTTCACTGCACCCACAATACTGCTTTATTTCCCGTTGTCCGTGCAATGAAGCAGTTAGCGGTGACAGATTTGTGACTGTTGCATGGTATTAGCAAACCGCGCTTGCCTGTAGATGGGCCGCTTAAAGCTAGACGCGGCCAGACCATCCACACTATGCATGTCAGGGCGGTAGCAGTTGCTATAGTCATTGTTCCTCAAAGGTCAACAATGCGGCGTATGAGGTGCAGCGTCGTTCAGCGGAAATCGTCCGACTGCATCCCGCTGTCAGTTTCCCTTAACTTCGCTTTGCACCTAATCCCCTTTCACTTTTCGTTACCCGGAAGGCAAAGCCCGATTCCATCCCGCTTAGTTCATTCGGTGTTTCGGAAGGAATAAAAATGTTCTAGTTTGCATTCATAACAAGCGTAAATAGTTGATTATGCACTAGTCCAGAGATAACCACGAACCCCGGTAAACTTGGCAGAATCCTCGGAATTGTGTATAGCGAGTAGTATAGAAGTAGTCAGTGAGGTAAGAAGATGCTCATGATAGTTGATTTCATGTTTTGTTGCCACAAACTTTTAAGCAGTAGTTTTCAATGTTGGCAATGCTCTAAAAGGACACGCAAATGTTTCTTGAAATCATATAGCAGTGGATAATTTATTATCGATCAATGTGTTTCTAAGGAGACCACTGAAAATGTAGAAATCGGTCCTTCTACTAAGGAGGAATACAGAAAGGGATGCAATCGGGCTGTACCATTTTGAGGAGGTTCGTAAAAGTCTTAGGAAAAGTTGATCGCGAGATGCAGTCGGTTCATCAAACTCACTGGTCTTACGTTAGGGCTAAGACGATGGGAAGTGGTCCGTTTTCTCTGTGAGATCGTTGGATGCCGAGCATATGCACAACATGTGTGCCCCCGTTTGAGCACGAACCTGCGACCCTAGGCGCCCAGGCGTAGAGCCTGCACCCGCCCTCTAGTCACCTGGCCGCCCATTGGAGCCTATCGGAGCTCAACCCGCAGGTGTGATTGCCACCCGAAAGCGGTCGCCGGGAAACGGAACCCCCATCAGCGGGAATGCGGGGCCACGGGCGCTCCTCGCCCACCGCCAGGGTGACCCCGGAAAAATAGAGGCATTTTAAAAATGAAGCTAATACCCAGCAGTACTGGCAGTACAGCCCTGAAGAGGACCGCGACATGTCGGTCGAAACGCCGGCACCTCAGCCTTCGACGCGGCGTCACCCGGGCAGCCCAGATCATGACTCTGGCCGCGGAAGTCTACGATATCATGAAACTAATACGTTTCTAAAATGGAATTGATGGTAATAAATAGTGAGCGGATTTTAATGAAATGTCATTTTTCTTCTTTTCGCTCTAGAACAATGGCGTTTAATATAGAAATTCATTTTATGTTATGACAAAAGGAAATGAACCATTTTTATGCGTAATTTTTTGCATTTTCTGTCGATTTCGACTACGTCAATTTTTTTACTTTTTTACGTCATTTTTAATGAATTTTTTTCTGATTTCACCGATTTTAATGCCATTTTTAATGGTACTTGCTTCAAATAATATTTACGAGATGCAACAAATGTTCTTCACAGAATTACTCAGCAGCCTATTCCATTTGTTCGCTCAGAAATTGTTTTGACAGCCGTTGTGAGTATGTAATTCTTGTGACGAATATCAGTGCCATTGCCGGTTCGGCTGATTTCGGGATAACAAAAGACAGATTTCCTGTCAAAGAATAGTCCAAATCAAAACTTTGCAAGTTGAGTTCACTCAAACGAATTGAAAAAGCCTCGATTACATCAGCAACTTATCCTGTTCGAGTTGTTCATCCGAAATGGTTTTGATAAAAAAATTTACGTCATATTTCTTTGGTTTCAGGGCATTTTTAAAGCATTTTAAGAGCATTTTATTGATCATTGTTGGCATTCTTTTAGGTCATCAAAATCCGCCCCCTAGTAATAAATATTATTTAACTGAGACATTACTTTCAATTTGCATGTTTTATTTTTTACACAATTTAAAAATAAAATATCTAAACGATATTATTTTAAATTTTCTGCCAGTACTACATTTTCTTCAAGAAATAGGACCTCAGAAACTATTTAGAGATATTGTATTTGTATACTAAGATTAATTCTTAATATGATTATAAATAGTGGTTCTGTGAACAATAGGGATCGTGTCGAAAAAATTATCACATCGGCTGTACACGATTAAAAGGTTTAGTTAAGGTTGTCATTAATAGAAATAGAGTGAGAGAGTAACGTGAAAGACGTTAAAGAGTCACGTTATCTGTCAGCAGTATACGCTAACTCCTGCAATCAGGAGTGGAGCCAGTAGAAGGACAACCCATGATAGAGCCAGAAAGAGCTCGTTTCTACATCGTTAGGCTAACTTCTTCGGATTTCAACAATGAATTACGAAGGAGAAATAGTTTATGTACAACGTGAAGCAATGCAGCGAACGCGCTAAGTACCAGCTGCTACGCCTGTGCGCAGACGCGAACTCCAACGACACGTTAAGAGAAAAATGTATTTATTTCACGCCAAAGAAAGTTAAAAACTATGTGTGACGTTCAATGAGGAGAAGTGCAATTCAGAATACGATATTACTGAATGTCGAGAGCTGTAGACATGACATGACACATGATACCACATGACACACCAAAACATGACACGACACATGACATGTCAAGGTAAGTCAATGACATGACAAGACAAGACAAATGACACGCGGTGCTTCTATTGCAAATCTAAACATCTAAGCAAAAGTTGCGAAACAAAATTCATAGTAAGTCTACAAACCAATAAGATCTGCTGTCATGTGAATTTACCAACTTAATTCAACTGAATTTACCATCTGAACTGATTCTGTGTTACATTTGCGTTACAAATCCCCTAACAACTTCTACTAACATAACGTCTTAAAAGGAAAATTTCTATGCAAAACACAATCATCACATCATACCTTAAATGCTCACGTGTTTTTCTGTTTTGATTTTCGCTTTTTGGTTTCACGCTTAGCAAAAACACTAATATTGCGCACTGCCGGCGGAAGGATAACCATCATCACGCTCGGCATCTCCTTCCCGTTCTGTTTGTTTCCTCGCGTTTGAACAACGGCTTTTGGAGGGGAAATGACAGTATCCCACGGTAATCGTTACTTGCTTTTTTTACGGATATCTAAATTCTTGCCTTCACTGTCACGGTTCCATTTGATTTTCCCCCAGTAGTCGGGTAGTACTTCAGACGACCGTACGAGCGTGAATGTGTTTGAACGCCAACCGGACAATTATACGTGTCAAATCAATTGCACAAAGAATGTCCTTGAACATCGAGCTGAAAGTGTTCCCACAAAACATTTATCAATATTAAAGACTTCAAATGTGGGACTATATTAAACGAATGGCAAATTGTTAAATTCAATTTAAAAGGAAAGTTTCAATAAATTAATGGAAAATCTAAAAATCATGCACACCCAAAGGCAATCTTTATATGTGACTGAATAAAAAAATATGTGACTAAAAAGATATTGTTTCGAATGGTTCAGTACTTCAAGACTAATGAAATGAGAAAAGTTTACAAGTTGTGGAACAATACAGTCCTATGCAGTGTATACACATGCTTAAACAAGTTCATGAAAATGCAATTGAAGGGTTTTTTATTTATCAAGATCCTTGTACTGTAATGTTGTGGCGGACAATAGCCAGAAAACCTGGTATCCACCTGCAACACATTTAAATATACACGATGTAATCACTGGATTTTGTTTAAGTAAAAACGCCACATGATCCCTGGACATTTTATTTATATACCCTCACTAATCTTTGCATTGAAAAATGCTCATTAGTCTTTGAGCTTACAAAACTCCCTCTCTTCTGTTTGCTAACTCATCCTCACACTCACACATTTGCTCGCGTTTGTGGACGAAACTCTAGGGGGCCAATCGAGGGAGAAACGTTCATTCTAATGCTTTTAAACTAATGTGGAAATTTAGTGTTTATACCATACAACGGGTTAATAAGAGCAAGTACTAAAACATCCAGAGTCTATTATCTAGAGACTTTTTCTTTCATTTAAAGAAATAGTCACGAAATTAGGATGAGTAGAAAGTTTAGACTTCCTAAACGAAAACATTTAGTATTTTATATATATATATATATATATATATATATATATATATATATATATTATATAATGAATTTATCCAATGATAAAAACTTCTCTAAATTTTGTTTACAAATATTTTAACATGAGCAAAGCTATACAAAATTCATCTTCCATTTTAATCATTTTTGTCAGTCTCAACAGCAAAATACTAATGATTAAATGCTTCAAGCTACACAAAACAATGGTATGTAAGTGAAAGCGTCTTTTAGAGAGATGATTTCACGTCTAGCAACCATAAAAACCTTGAACATTTCTTTGTTTGAAGCCAGAAGTGTGTAGCCACAACAGGTACCATAATGTGTTTCGAGAGAAAACGAAACGTATATCATGATGACTGTTACACTTTCAATCAGGCATCCATAGTAGAATTTCAGACGACTCAACAATACGTGCCGTTGAGTACATGATAGGGTTGTCAACCGACCTCCATTTGCCGACTGTCCTGTACTACACGACAAAAAGACGACCTTCTCGTCACTGCGCTTCCAAAATAATGAATCATCAGCGACGTTTGAAATCGGTAACACAAACAAACCTTCCTCTGTCCTTATCAGTGCTCTATGAGGACAAAGAAATTGCGATGTTGTCAGTAATGAATCACGTAAGCATGTTTTTAATGTCGCAACGAGACCTTTCCTTCTGGGAAATACCTGTATATGGTTTTGAAGTGTTTTTTAAGAACCGGACTTTACATGCCGTTTACCATTTTAAATTAAGAGCTACTTAAATTTAACGTAACACCACGAAACACATGATACAGAAAATATTTACCCATTGCTTGAACATCTCTGTACAATTTACACATTCGAAATAATGTGTAAATTTTCAAAAATGCCTACATTGCCTATGTGTGGACAAAAGAAATTGTCAGAAACATTCGTGGCGAATATTTTTCTGAAACTAACGTCTTGAACACAAAACTTCAGACATCTCACAGTAAAAGTGAGATATCAGGTGTGATGAATGCAATTATTTTTTGTACAATTATGTGCGCTGAGAACTTAATTAAAACAATTGAAATGTAATCTAAAGGAAGCGAGATTGTCAAGAAAACTGTGAGTGTTTGGTAAAGCACAAAATATAAACATTCTGTTATATAATATCGAACATTCATCGGAAAGAAATGAAATTACCAGACAAGACAGAATTCATTTTCCCTGAAGACCAGTTAGGGACCAAGTACCATTATTTTGTAATTCCTTACCTCTGTGACGGTTTATGTTATATATATATATATATATATATATATATATATATATATATAGTTTCTTTTTCTATGATGCTATTTACATCCAAATCTATCAACTTCCAGGAAAATCGATGACGATCGGGACAGCACCTCCCCATCGTGTTCCCAGGTTTCAGCAATGACCCCTATCATCATTTTCAACAAGTAAATGCTTAACTTTCAGAATCAGAAAGCCGAAAATGTTCTTACTAAATTAGCCACATTTGAGAAATCACGTTACATTGCTAGTGAAAGACAAAGCTGTTTCAACCAATGAATATTATAAAGCCCTTGAAAAGGGATATTTATATACTGAATAAAGAACGAAAGAGGCGGAGCGTGAGTTGGCATGTTAGCAAATGTCGTGATGAACTTGATCATGATGTTGGCTACGAAGGTAAAACTTATTCTTTACTGATGTAAGTAGTAATATGTAGTATAATAAATAATAAATATTATTTCCCCCATATTTTCAGTCTTTAAGGAATCAAATAAGACATTTCGTACACTTGTAGTAGGTGACATTATTTCCTCACCATGTTATCCCCTAACTGGAATTTTATATATTCCTGCAGCAGCAAAATAGCAGTTGACTTGCAGCAGAAAAAAAATAATAAAAAATATATGGTCTCAAATGAAGAAAACAAAGATCAGCAAGATAGGTGCATCGCGAAAGAGTACGAAATCAATCAAATACTACATCGTGTGGGCCCCCACGACACCTATCGATTGCCACACACCACATTCGAGATTTTAAATAAGACGGAAGATAGTAATTCTCAAATCATGGCATTTCGCTCGTGGGCTGCAACAGTGGTACAACTCAATAAATACGAATTTTGAGTTAATTCACTCTTCAGAATTGCAGACTGGTCTACCTTCCAGCAACAAGAGCAGCATATCTTACAGTTCAGTTCTCCAGCAGCGAATGGTGGAAGTGTGAGTGCAAGAATTATGCATTTCATTGCAAGATGAAATTTCAAACTCATTTATCTGAACACCTGATTTTTTCGGTTGCGCCACTCTCGTAGCCCACGAACGATACGATAGGGATGATGGCATATCTGGTAGGAACGCTCGTTCAAACCAGGCATCCGACATGGAATATCTTAGGTTTCTCTACACAACGCCTTACGTCACATCCCCAAAGTGCACAGCGCGGCCCTCCCACTGCCGCGTGAGCAGGAAGCTCGCCGCGAGACGCATCGCCAACGAGCGGCTGACGAGGGCGGACGCCTCCCGTCAGTTCCACCCGACGAGAACCGGCTCTCGCCGACGCGACGCCACGCGCCGCCCCGCGCCGCCTCGCCGCGACCTCTGGCGCGCGCGAGCACCCACTCGCAGCGCCAAACGAAATGGCGCGATCTCTTCAATTCAATTCAATTCAATTCAATTCAATTGATTGATTGATTGATTGATTGACACCTGGCGCAGTTCTCCACAGCGCCAAACGAAATGGCACGATCTCTTCGATTCAATTCAATTTGTAACGTATTGTAGGACTACAGTTAGCAACCGCCACAAAGGACGGCGGCAGAGGATTAAACGCCAGGGGCCAGGCAGGATGTGACACGCCGAGGTATTCTGGGAAATCCTAAGGGCTAGGGAAAGGGATGCCCAAAGTACGGGACAGCGCATTTTTGCCGCGTGCCGCGTGTCAAATTCTTGGAATCCAGGGAAATGGATGTCCAAAAATGCCTGGCAAAGCGGTCAGTGTGGGCCGTGTGCAAAACCCAGTGACGTTTCAGGTCACGTGGGTGGGGGCTATATAAGAGCGGACGCAGAGCGCGGGGGTGGGGTTTGTTGAGCTGAGAGGGAACCCTCGTGCGAACGCACAAAAACTTGCGCCCAGGGCGGTGCGGAGCCGAGCTAGGCTCGTGCGGCAAACCATGTGTTGGGACGCCGTTGTGGACTATATCCACGGGTGACAAGAGGTCGCCGGAGCTGTCTGCTGTGTGCGGGAGGCTCGCTGAGGAGTGGCGCGGGCCACGAGTCAGTTATTCATTTTTAAGGATCGCTCCTGCGATCAGGAAAGTAAAGATCTACCAGAGCTGTAACTTAAAGTAGTACTGTACATATTGTGAATAAACCTGTACATATTTATCATTGAAGCTCGTGTCTGTGATTATTGTGTATTCCCACGACGTCACAGACGGGTAGACATAATTGGTGGCAGCGGTTAAACGAATTCCACGGGGAATATCATTCACCAAATAGTATAATTGGTGGCAGCGGTTAAACGAATTCCACGGGGAATATCATTCACCAAATAGTATAATTGGTGGCAGCGGTTAAACGAATTCCACGGGGAATATCATTCACCAAATAGTATAATTGGTGGATGCGGTTATAAGAATTCCACGGGGAAGTGTTGCTCAATTGTGATAATAGCAGCAGTTAAAACATTCACGCCGGAACGGCACGGCATTGTTGCACCATACTCATACGTGGTCGCAATATTACGAACAGTGGGTGGGCCAGTGCGTGGGTGTGTCGACGGGCAGACATAATTACGACGCACGGGAGCAGAGAGGGTCCGCTCCGAGCCAGACGCCCACGTCTTCACGGCAACGCCAGAAGGAAGGAAGGAAGGAAGGACGGAGAAGGAAGGACGTCTCAAGGACAACCGGCTTTGATAAAATCAAGAAGTCAGCAAGGATCTGGTGTAAGTATAGCTATCTGCATTGTAAGGTTCGGTTCAGGTTTCAGTTATGGCTTACTTACCGAGATTCGGGAAAGATTGTGTAGTGCACGTGGCACAGGAATTAGGACTCCAAATTACAGGTGGGGAAACTTTGGTAGTTCTAAAAAAATTGATAGAGGAGCATTCCGATTACGAGGAGGAATTTGTGAAAGGGATAGCTCAGGCATATAAGGATGAACGCGAACGAGAAAAGGCCGAACGCGAATTAGCCTATAAGGATCAAAAAGCCGAACGCGAAGCAGAGAAGGAACGTGCATTTCAGTTAGAAAAACTGAGAATAGAACAGAGCCAACTGGCGGGTAGAGCTAGTCCGCAGTCCGAAGTAAATAGCAAAATGCACATTCGATTAAATCAAGTTATGAGCCGATTCAAAGGGGAGGACGACGACATAACAGCATTTTTAAGTGTTTTTGAGAGTCAGGCGGAACAATTAGAAATTCCAGAAGAAGAGTGGGTGGCAAATCTTATGGGACTGCTCCCACACCAAATCAATGCATCGCTAACTTTAGAAGGGCAAGGTAGAAGAACAGAATATGCCGATTTAAAGAATAGGTTATTAGAAATGTATCGATTCAATGCCGAGAAGTTTCGACAATTGTTCGCGGAACATGTAAAAGCCGCGAATACTACCTGGAACGTATACGCGAGAGAGCTGAAAAATTATTGCAAAGAATGGGTAGCAGGACTAGATATTCATACGTTCGAGGACTTAATGAATCTAATTGTAACCGATCAATTGAAGCGTCGTGTGCCTATTGATATTAAAGAGCATTTTATTGATGAGTGGGGAGAATTTAAGATGCCGTTAGAACTAGCTCGTAAACTAGACAACTATGAAAACAATAGGGCAGGCTGGAAACGGTCTTCGTTCAAGCCTTATAGGAAATCGGAAGCCGTAGGGGAACATGTTGCAAGCACGAGCAAGACGATGCCGATGGTACCGGAAATTCAGGGGAAATCGAGCGGTAAGAAAACCGATGTTAGGGCAGCATACGAGAAGCCAGACAAGCGGAAATGCTACGGGTGTGGTGCCACAGACCACATGGTCCGTGAATGCCCGCGGCGCCGCGTGGCCGAAAAAATGAATCATGTGGCAGACAAAACAGCTACGGAATTGTTTTCACCGTACGTGTTCTTTGGAAAAATTAATAAAATTCCCGGAAGATTTTGCGCGACTGTGGTGCCAGTTTCGATCTTGTCCATGAGAAATTTATTAGCGACGAGAATTTAACGGGAGAAAGCGTGTGGATTTTGCAACCGCTTGATGCCTCACCACGAAATCTCCCGGTGGCAGAAGTCACTATTGAAGGGCCATTCGGGAAAGTAGTAACTAAAGCCGCAGTTGTGCCTCGGGAATGCGACAGCGGATATTACTTATTAAGTAATAGAACAGCTGCCCTGTTGGAAGAAGTAAAGGCAGGATTTATTGAGCCACAATTAGTTGCAGCCGTAACGACGCGGGCAAAAGCCGCTGAAACGTCGCGGGTGACTCAAGAGTCGGGGCCGGCTGACCGACACGCAGGCGAGTTTGACGCGGACGAGCAGGTAGAAAACCTTGAACAACTGAGGCAGCAGGGAGCCGTTAGTGAAAGGGACGCCAGTGCAAGTGTACTAACGCCCGAAGTGAATGAACTCATAAATGTTACCCAGACTGAGTTCGCAGCTTCACAACGAAGTGACCCGGAAATCAAAACATTATACGACGCGAATAAGCACAACGTACCGGAAGCAGGGCGAGAGTCGTATTTCGTGAAAAATAGTATTTTGTATCGGTCAAGACACAGCAATCGCGGAGAAAAATTTAATATGTTAGTAGTTCTGACTAAATATCGGGCCGCCGTTCTCAAGGTGTGCCATGAAACCGCGAATGCACATTTAGGTTGCACTAAGAGCAAATCCAGCATGTCGCGATACTTTTATTGGCCTCGTTGTTTCCAGGATATGGAGACATATGTGAAACCTTGCGATGTGTGTCAAAAGGTTGGTAGGCCAAATGATCGAAAAAAAGCACCGTTAATGTTAGTACCGCCGATAACGGAAGTCTTCGGTAAAATAAATATTGATACTTGTGGACCTCTTCCCGAAAGTAAAGAAGGCAACAAGTTTATTTTGACAGCCATTTGTTTAGCGTCTAGGTATCCGGAGGCTATTCCAATTAAAGATTTGCAATCAACAACTATCATTAGTGCCCTGTTGACATTATTCAGTAGAATCGGGTTTCCTAAGGAATTACAAACAGACCAGGGCACGTGCTTTACAAGCGCATTGACAGGTGAATTTGCTAGGAAGTTTGGGATCAAACTGGTGAGAAGTTCGCCCTACCACCCGCAGTCAAATCCTATCGAACGCGTGCATAGAACGATGAATCGCTTAATCAAAGTGTTATGCTTGGAAGCAGGAACGGAGTGGGGGGACCAAATGCCCGCGATTTTATTTGCTTTGAGAACCACGGTGCACGAGAGCCTCGGATTCACTCCAGCTGAATTAGTGTATGGGAGGAACCTCAGAACTCCCATAACCTTATTATATGAACACTTTGCAGGCGAGGACGATGAGGAAGAAAATTCCGTCGTCGAATATGTGTTCAAGCTAATAAATAGGCTTCAGAAATCTCGCGAATTAGCTCACGAGAAGCCTGTTAACGAGCAGGAGAAAAGAAAAACGTGGTACGATCGGCGAGCCGTACACAGAGAATTCGCGCCGGGCGACCGGGTGCTGGTGTTGGCCCCGAATCGCACAAAAAAGTTATCTGTTCAATGGATAGGACCGGGAGAAGTAGTAGAGAAAAAATCGGACACGAACTACTCTGTCCGAATGCCTGGGAAAAAGGAAGAGCGCATCTACCACATTAACATGTTGAAAGCGTACGTGCAACGTACCGAATATCTGAATTATGTAGCAGATCGCAGCTCAAACTTTGAAGTTGAGGAAGACGAGCTGGATAAGTACGCCATTAACCTTGATAGTGTCGACTTCGATGCGGAAGCTATGCTCGAAGGAACAGAAGTCGAAGACGAGTTCCGCGACAAACTGCTCAAATTAATTGTAAAGTACAAGCATATATTTTCAGACAGACCAGGGTTGACGGATGTCGTCACCATGGATATTGAATTGACGGACGAGTCGAAAAAGATAAGAAGTGCGCCTTATCGAATGTCGCCGCGTCAATCAAAAATTTTGCAGGAAGAAATCGCGAAGATGTTACGGGATAACATAATCGAAATAGGCGACTCTGATTATGCCTCCCCTATGATTCTTGTAGAGGCGCCGGGACGAAAACCAAGACCGTGCGTAGATTATCGCAAGCTAAACCAAATTATAAAATCAGAATATTTTCCGTTGTCGAACATGGAGGAGAGGATAGAAGCAGTAGCGGCAGCTAAGATTATTACTACATTGGATTTAGCAAAATTTTATCATCAGATACCGCTCACTCCGAGAGCGCCAAGATATGCGGCTTTCTGTACAAGCTTTGGCACGTATAGGCCATTAAGATTGCCCTTCGGGCTAAAAAATGCACCTTTTCAGTGTAGTAGGATGATGGCAGCTTTATTAGCAGGATGTGCAGAATTTGCAGTCCCATACTTGGATGACATCGCCATTTATAGCGACATATGGCAAGAACACCTTAGACATTTAGAGCAGGTGTTTCTAATATTAGAGAAAGCGAAGTTGCATGTGCAGCCAAGCAAGTGTAAATACGCGCGTAAGAATGTGCAATACCTAGGCTACATGGCTGGTAGTGGCATGATGCGGCCGGTAGA
>BLKR01012982.1:0-14533 GCA_011170035.1 Teleogryllus occipitalis | reverse complement strand
TAAAGGGGATAAATTATGTGAATATGCTAGCATAGCAACGGTAAGCGAGCCGTCGTCAAGGTCAACATATTCATGCAGTGACAATCGCGGAGACGGCTAGTTAATTCTATATAGAATTCTGTGATTGGCCGAAAAAGCAGTGACAGTCGTGAAGACGGCTAGTTCGTTTTGCAAGAAATTTAGAGATTGGCTAGGTACGAAAGTATATCAAATGTTATCTGCAAATAAACAATCGAATTTATGAACCGAGCTTTGCAGGACTGAAAGAATACGAGAGACATTCATTCTGACTGATGCCGTGCTCATGAACGGATCGTGCTCCAATTAATGTTAGGAGTTTTTTTTCTTTGGGGACTTGTAAGCATCTACTAGGGAATGGATGTTGAGAAAACATCAAAATTGGAACTCTAAGTGTGACAGTGGAACTTAAAATATTTCATGTGAACGAGTTGGAGGGACATTGAGGGCTTGGGCGAAGTTGTCAGTGATTGGACTGGAATATTAGCAGCAAATAGTTTATTGATTTGATGAACGGTGATTGAAGTGAGCTTCCGAGAAAAGAAGAGAGAAGATGGTGTCTGGACCTGAGGACGGCGGCGTCTATCTCGGATGAAGATGGCCGAAAAAAGCGCGCGAAGACATAAGGTTGGAACGGTCATGACAAACATTTAATTTTTATTTTGGGTAAAGTTATACAATATAAATAATTGTTTTAAATTGTTTAATAAATTTCCATGTTTTTGTGAAATGAATATATGATTTTTCATTGAGCCAATTCTAGCAATAAAGTAGCAAGATAGATAGATATTTCCTTTTCAGATTCCTCGAGTTATTTTGTTTGAGTATAGAAATTGCAGTTTATTTCAAAATGGCGCACCAACTGGGGCCGATTTTCTTTTAAATTAGTCAGATTATTTCAATATGAAATGGGATAAATAAGTGAATAAATAAGGCATGATTTGCATGAACAGAAGTATGTTTAAATTTGTGAAATTGGAGTTAGATCACTATGTTTAATGACTTGTTTTATCATGAATACTGCTTGTCCCGCTTTAAGTACTTGCGTTGTGGTTTAATATTGTTTTATTTTGATATATCATTTTGTATATTGTTTTTATCAATCTACCTTTTAGTTTTTTCCTCTCGGCCATGACAAGATAAGAATAAAGTTTAGACGAAGGGAAAAGATATATTCTTAGATACAGGTGGTTTCATCAAAGGTGCAAAATTATTATTTTCTCAAATTCAAAAGAAATAAATTACTATTGAGGAACTATGACAGCAGGGGTGTTTCAGAAGTGGATGAAAGAAATCCATCTTGATTGTTAGAAACATCCATTAATGTAATGGACAATGCAGCTGTTCATTCTGTGCTGGTGAATGATACATGTTTCAACAATGGTTCTTTTAGAAATGTGAAAAACATTTATGAAATTCGTTTCATTTTATTTTTTAAATAACTGATTATAAAACAGGTTTTGCTTCTATACAATTCAGTCACAAAAGTAGTTGGTTCAACATTATTTACATCACTATAAAGAGTAGAGTGTAACAAGTATTAAATTCAATTGTGTTCAACGATCTTATAGTGAAATCAGTAATACAATTTTAATTATAACATAAAGTTTGCTAATAGAATGTATAAAAGCTTCTGAGACTGTTGTACAGAAAAAGTTTCTCACTGAAATAAGCACACACTTTTTTTAAATTAAATCATAAAATAACAATTTTTTTTGTATTTTTTTTTATATAATGTTAATCAATATTCTTACTATTTGATAAATCATATTAGGTGATGTGAGGAAGATGAAATGATAGAAGCTGGCCATTGAGTTCTGCCTCTCCCCTCCCCTTTATTGTCACTACAATACTATCGAGTTGGTGTGGAGCCTGTACAAAAGATATTATCAGTGTCATGATGATACCACTTTCAATCACAAAGCAACAAGAAAATGAAATGAAGCATTAGAATAGGTTACTGTGAAGAAGTGAAGAAATATAAAAATATTTCCTTGAGCTATTTTGCTGAAATGTTACTAATATAACATACCAGTACTCATTTATTGTGAACACTGCAATATATTTGAGATAATTATGCAGAACATACTGTGAAGAATATAGAATTCTGATGAGTAGTAGTAAGAAAGGAGGTTTCAGAGATTGCTGTAATAATAAATATTCAGGATGACTCTTATGATGACAAAAATCCCCTTGGTGTTCCTACTCTTCTAATGTTTCTAATTAATAGGAATGTGGGTGCCCATGAAATTGGGTTGGAAAATATTTGACAACTTTTATTCTTCTCAGATGCAGAGTTACAAGTTGTAAATTTGTATTATTCCATCAAGGGCACGTGAGTGGTTATATTCCAGGTGAAATAGTGAATATATTTTATTATTAAGCTGATCTTAGCTTATTAAAATATGGTTTTTACTATTATTATCATCATTATTCTTATTTGTACTTTTACAGGTTTCTCAAGAGCTATATACTATCAGGAGTGGTAGAACAGCATTAATAACTGTTACGTTAGAATATCATTTTCAATAAACATTTATGAAATGAGATACATGTAGATAAATTTTTATGCTTCAAATCTTTAACAACAGCAACTTATCTTTCAACATCCAGATAAAAATTACCAGAAGGCTTTCAAATATTATCTTCATTGTACATAAAAGGGATTGAGAAAAGAATGTAAAGCGCAGCATTATAAGTAAAGAAAACTGCTAAAACTCAAGTTTGCGAGTTTTTGGTTGAGGGGTTGGGACTGTGATATCAATTGATATTTAGCAAATATTTTTATCTTTATCTAATTTGCAATAAGTTTGTATCTGTGTACGTGAATGTACTCTCAATAACTCTCTGAAAATAAATATTGTGTAGTTAGAATGCATGTGGTTCTGTAATGGTTTGTTTGTGATAGGAGTTATAGTAAATCATGTATAGTAAGTGGTAGTCATGACTGGATTATATGTAATTTAATTTTTCTCTTAATTAATGTCTTTTATTTTCTTTCTGAAATTAATTTCAGAATTTTTTTTTTGTTACAGTACACGCAGGGTTATTTTTTATTATTTTTTGCAAGATAACTGATCTTTGCCTTTAAGTCTTTTCTTGCAATTTCTGAATCCTTCCTCATGTATGTATGAATATTTTAATTATTTATTATGTGTTCCCACTAATTTACAGTATCGAAAGGTATACTAAATCTGCTGGTATTAACTACTTTTGAAAATTTTTTTAGTAATTAAAAGATAATTCTAATTATTTTTTATTAAAAGGAAGAACTTTTTCAATTATGTGAAGTTAATTTTTGATGTGTATGAATGTACATTGAAAATGTGTTCTGACAACATACACCAAAGAAATCAAAAATTAACTTCAGGTAATGGAAAAATATTATTCCTTTGAAAAAAAGAGAATTAGAAATGCAGATTTAATTAAAAGAAAAGTTTTATCTTTTCAGGAGTACATTACTTAATTATGAAATAAGTGTAGTAAGACAACTTAATAAAATATGAGATTAAAAGTTATAAAATTATGCTCTTAGATCAGGTTTGATAACCAATGAAATGTTATATAAGATTTTTTAACACAAATATTGTTTATTTTTAAAATTTCCAATGTATAATTTTTATTTCAAAATAGAACATTTTACTTCTCATCCTGGCAAAAACTTGGTGGTTTGGGTTTTGAGCTCGTTAATGATAGGCTGTGGACAGTTAGAAGATACGTTCTAAAAGTACTTAAGAAAGTAATTTCAATTTTATAACGTTTAACTTGAAATAATCGAAGTGGAAAAAATTACTTCCAAGATGTTCGGTGCAACAGTTGGTTCCTTCAAAGAAATCACAAAGGGAATTATTTTTTCATTTTTTATATATATATTTGGTTTTTTGATACCTTTTCACTCATGTTCTAAATAACTTTTATTTACAGGTAATAAAGTTATTGAAGATATGAAACCTATCAATTTTCATGTCTTATGCATAAAATTTTCCTAGTGAAAATGGAAAAGCATTCATCTTTTGTGGGTCCTTGATACCGAAAAATCGATTGACGGCAAAACATCCTTCCGTCTGGTGATGTGAACAACACTTGCATCTAAACCAGGCGCGGCTCGTCATTAAAGGCTGTAAGGCGGAGCCTCTCCTTCAAAATGTTCTCAAAAATGGCTCCAATTTTTCTTTAAATTTCTTGTAAGAAAACAATGAAAATTATAAAGGTGGCACATATCTGATCATGGTGGAAATATCTTATTTCCACCATGGGTCCGATTTTCACTGTTAACACAGAATTTTCGATTACTAGTAGTTTTTAAGCAATATTCCGCAATATGTGCAATTTTTAAAAAAATTACAAAAGCAAGATTTTATCAAAAGACTCCAAACGTGGTCTTCAAACTTTTGTTAAGGATAGTGCTACATGTACACCACAGACAAATATACGCTGATTTTTCATAGCTGGACTTGGTCACTGAAGGCCCGTCAACACGGTAGCATTTAAGGCCCGTTTTCACGATGGAATATGTCATGGAATATTCCACGACATTTGAAAGGCGAGACTTTCACAGTCGTGACTTTTCTTGAAAGTCGAGAGTGCGCGTTTACACGTTGACATCTACTTCCACGACATTTTTAGTCACGTGACACTGAAGCAAAATGTATTTAAAATACGTATTTCAAGTAGAAGTATTTAAATAGATCTTAAATGTTATTCAATTTGGGCCAACAACTGGAGAATGAAAATCAATATAAATAAATGCCAAGCCAAAATATGTACGTTATGTAAGCCAATAAGTCCTCCCCTTCTCATTCATAAAACTCCTACTCCTCTTCATATGTTAAATTTTTAGGTCTCCATTTACACACAAAACTGAACTGGAAAATTCATATTAAAAATGTGATACAAAAAACTACTTTTAAATACACAAACTAAATTCCCTTATAATAACTAAACTCTTCGTGTTAAAACTGCTGAATTAAAATACACTTCAATTAATAGGCCTACTTTAACATATGCATATCCAATTTTGTCAAATGAAGCTAAATCAAAAATACAAAAAGCTCAAAATACCCAAAACAAATTCTTTAGAAAAATTCAACATACACCTTGGTTTATTCCCAATACACAAATTCATAATGAATTAAATCTCCCTACAATACGTGACTGATTAAAAATTATAGTCTCAAATTTTTGAACTCTCTTCCTTCATTACATCATGCACAAATCTTGGTAAATCTTATCCCTTTTCTCGTGGAATTAATTCTAAATTTTCTAAAGACAAATTTCATCTTCTGTAGTTTTATTTTCTCATATTTCCAATCCAATCTTATCTTTACAACATTTTTTTTCTCAAATTTTACCTTAATAAATCCTTTTAAAGAGGTTACTGTTTAGTGTCCATAACGACTGCCCTTCTTTGTAAATTTCAAAGCTCTGAAAGACATATCGTTGAACAGAAAGTAATAATAAAAAATAAATAATAATTTTAAAAAAATAATACTAATTTGAAACTTAAGAATTATGTTTCCATAGCCTAAAGAATCGATATGAAACATGTGGGTTTGTTTACTTGAATAAATAGATATGGAAAAATACATTATGAGTAGATAGGAAGCGATGAGCACAGAAGGTTCTTTTACTTGTAAAATAAGAGCATAGAACATTCATTTTATTATTAAGACTATTAGATTTATTTATGAATCTGGATATTTTATTTCAAATTTGGGTAGAAATGCCCATGGTTTCTGGGTAAACAAGGGTTGTTAACATTAATTTTCAATCTTCATCCCTGAGTCTTGTAATAATATTATTGATACACATACAATACATTCATGTCTTGATATGCCCTACACTTCAAAGACTCACTATTTCTACATAATGCAAGAATCTTACATAAAATTAAGATATGTCCTATGAATTAACTTCATGTGAATTTTGTAAATTTTTGACAGTGAATCGTGAATTAGTTTGGGGTATGAAGCAGCAAATATTATTGATTAGGGAATTATTGAAAAGTATAATGCTTACACACCAAATACTATCTGGCATATTTTACTAAAAAAATAACAATTATATCTATAATATAGCCAATGTAGAATTTTTGTTATTATTTAATTTTGACCATCTTTACATTTCAATTCGATTTTAAAATTTTTCGTTAGGAAATCGATCTTCAAACAACTTTTCATTTACACAAAAATGAAGCCTATTTAGGTTACACAGGTAAACATATTCGTTTCGACTGAAAATATACTAAAACATTTTTAATTCGAAGATACGTGACATTACACGCAATTTGAAGATGAAAATTCACGAAGATTTTCCACACAAACATAAACGCTAGAAACTAATCACGATTAAGTAATGTACAAGCCACTGTTTCATGTCACCCTAACCTAAAAACAAATATTTCTCTATTCATATTCGTATGCCAATGCTATCAGGACTATGGTGTTACTATTAAAATTGTGAAATAAGTTTCCTCCGACGCAAGTAGTTATTAACTTAACTCGCAACTTCTATTCGAGACAAGCCATAGCTATAGGTCACGCCAGTCGGCAAGTCCTATTCACTTCCGCCAAACTTGGACCCCGGCTCCAGCCCGTGACCCGTGTCCTGCTTCGAGCTGACGAAGTTGCTCCTACCGTGACTGCTTGCAGTCTGATATGTTTACAAATTCTACCGCGAGGTGTCTCTGCTACATGCAGTGCCGCAGACGAAGCGACTCTAGCGGCACTAGTGCCACCAATACTTTCTCTGTGTAACCATCCACGTGCAAGTTAATCAACCAGCAGTAAACGCAGTCGAGAATTAGAGCAATTATTGAACTTTTGGTTTAAAAGTAATTATTATGTTCTCCGTGACGCAGGCGCGAGGACCTGGGTGAGAACTGAAATGAGAAGTTGCCTTCATTGTCAGATCCATATCGGGTCCCTGGTTAAAATGGTCAGGCAAGTACTATTGTTTACCTGTCGCCGTTTAGTATGAACGTGTTTACCTGTCGCCGTTTCGTTAAGTATGAACGAAAAGTGAAATTCTTCTGACACGCTGATAATATGCGACGTGCGAAATTATAAATGGTTCTTCCAAGAGCGTTTGGACTGAATGGTGACGAGTCACTATTTGAAAGTCACTGTCAAACGTGCTACTGATTAATTATGTATATATTTTAAAATGAAGTTTGAGCAGTATTGTATTTAATGTCTTGTAACCTACCTTTTTTGTAATTAGAATATTTAGGCTCTAGTTCCACTTGGAAATGAATAGGTTTGTTTTCCAAATACTAAAATGTGTGAATAAGGTTTATGAAGTCCTTACTTGCTTTACAGTTCATTGATGAGTTATTCATTCCAATATGAATTTGCCTATGGCTATCCCACATTGGACACACCGGTTCCCGTCAGATCACCACCGTTCCAAACTGTGGGTCCTGGTTAGCTCTAAGATGGATATCTTAGATCTGCCAGGATGCCTATGGCACATCAAAAGTTTGGGTAAGATAATGAAGAGTAAACAGTCATGTAGGGAGAAGTTGTATAATTTTTAATTTTTTTACTGGTTGAATAATAACTGTAGAATTTTTCCAGATTGTAAACTTTCCTCCTATGGGAAAGATTTAAAATCAAAACATTCCCTAATCATCTCTGCAGATGGAAAGTGCACAGTCTTGCACAGAGTCTGGAAACAATATCAGTACTACACATAGGTCAAGTACAACAAATTCTATTTGCGATGAATCCTTAAGGAATGAGGTTAAGGAATCAGTAAGGAGTGAATCTCCTGACAATCAGAAAATGTACAAATGTAATATATGTGAATCAACGTTCTTTAGATGTTCTCATCTTCGGGATCACCTGAATTATCACACCAGAGATGTAAGTTGCGTAATTTAAAATTAAATGGTTTCAAGTAAGAACTTTGTGGGACTTTGTGATTGAGTATTAAAGATAGATATGTGAACACCATGTTATTAAATTATTTTTTTCCAGCGTCAATATCAGTGCAAGGAAATAAATTGTAGTAAAGCATATTTTTCATGGAAAAATTTACGAAGACATTTAATTTCTCATCACAAATTAATTAATGTGAAGAAATTAATATATATGTGAGTGAAACAGACTTTGTTAGTTTATAATTTATTTTTTAATCCATAAATCCTTATTAATATGATATAAATTATGTTTAAACATGAAACTCTCTTTAGCACAAATTCCAAGGGACCAAAATAATCCATATTTTTGTTGTATGATTTTTATGTAGTATATCTGTATTTGTATGTTTTCTAGCTGGGACACAACTTTCATTTGGTTAGAGCAAAATTCATGTTATGATAGAATATTCTTACATAAGTTTACTGTAATAATTTCAAGTCCTAAATAAGTATTTTTGTGTGTAATAGGAAAAATGAATCAAAGAGACACAAGTGCTTACATGAAGGTTGTAATGCAACATATGACCGTCACTGGAAACTAACATCGCATATGTGGAAACATACTGGTGAGGTATGTTACTTTCAGGTTACTTTTTCAGGTAGAATTTCTTGCTTCAGTTGCTTCACTGAACTAGGAATTTAATTTTTAGAAACATCATCCTTGCACCGAAAATGGTTGCAATAAAGTATACACCTCTGTTGGACGTCTGAGGCGTCACATTGCCTTATCTCACAAGCCCAGCAGCAAAACAGTGATGCGTTTCTTGTGAGTATTTTTTAGGTATTTTTCCTTTAAGTTTGGTCTTTTAATGGGTGATTGTCCTTGCATAATTGATTTGTTGCAAAAGTAAATTTATTTCTAAATTTACTTTTGGAATGAAGAAGTAAAGAATGCAAGGAAATAAAAGATCAAAAGAAATGTTAGAGCTATGCAAAAGGAATGTTAAAGGTAGAAAGTTATCCACCTTTACAATAATGGATAATATAATGATTTTTTTGTTAAAAAAAATTAACTAGATTCCTTAAAAACTTGTGTATTTTGTTTGAAATTTTCAGTTTTATGTGGAAAATATTGTCTAAAAGTATAACAAAAACAGTAATTTATTTTATCATGTTACCAACTTGTAACATTGTGATCTGTGTGTTGGCATTCATTTGCCTAAACTTCTGCTGCAGATCGCAGTTTCCCATTATGAATCTAAAAGTTATGTAGAAAACATCAAAGCCAAAGAATCAATATGGATGGAAAATGTCTTGGAAGTTGGAACACATTTTGAAATTTTGAGCAGCAAGGATGCATATCGAAAATTAGTTACATGTGGCATAGGGCTGTGGAAAAGTTCTACATATTCACTATATGGAAATTAGATAATCCCCAAAACATTATTAATGTCATTAAGTATTAAGTCTCAAAGGCAAATGAAATTAGGGGTTTTACACACTGGATCAATACAATCGCTATTCGAATTTTTTTGTGAAAGGACACAGGTGTCAGAATTTCCGTTACTGAGACTTTTACAATACTTAATAATAATCTTTATATTTAAAAACCTTCTTCAAACTTAAGAAAAGTCAGTATTATAATAGCTTTTCTGAGAACAATCTTACTTTTAATGTTTTCTTGAGGGGGAAATATGGAATGCGTTCAATAGATCGATTACAATTTGCACAATGAAATAATAAGCAAATGTAGATAACGAACATTGAAATAATAAACATATGTCAGGATTCTATTACTTTTTTGATATTATTAAAATTTAGTGTTGATTTTATAAAACTGCTTAATAATAGCAAGCGATAAATTGACTGGGTCCCGTGACCTTCCATTTAAAGCTAAAATAATGAAATTGGGAGAATGGAAAGCCGAAACTTCTTTCTAAAAGAAAACTCTAAGTTTTGTAAATATAAAGATATTTTAATTTTACGGAGAAATACGATAAATTTTGAACCCTCTATCATGTGTCGCCAAGCTCTGCGCCCGGACGTGAGGTCCAAGGTCAGCGAACGAGCTCGTGTTGATGTCTGCGAAAGACCGTTGGCTGGTCCCTCCGTCTGACGACAGAACTCGACTTCCCAGTCAACGGCAGAACTTGACCTAGCTGCCACTCTCGGGACTCGAACCCTAGGACCTCCCGGTCAGAAACTCTGCCGTGTAAATAGTTGTTTCCTCTGAGCCATTTCAGCGGAAAAAATCACAATGAATTTCCCCCAATACCTGTATGATTCTACTGAAATACCGGTATTTTCTTATGAAAATGCCGGTATTTTGATGAAAGAATACCGGTATAATACCTTTAAATAGAGATATTTTACCGGTATAGACGTCGGATAAAGGTAAAATACCTCTAAATATACTGGTATTTGACGTCTTATACCGGTATTTTTAAAGGTATTTTGAAAAAAGATATAATAGAGGTAAAGGTATTTCTATAAATAATCGGTAAACTAAAAAATAAATATTCGTCCGGTTTAGATGAATTCCCGGATGCTTTGTTAAAGACCTTTGCGTATGCCATTATACGCCCGTTAACTCACATATTTAATTCATCGTTATGCACCGGAACGTTTCCAGATATTTTCAAAACAGCTAAAATTAAGCCGCTCTTCAAAAAAGGCAACAGAAATGAAATTCAAAATTATCGGCCGATTAATCTTCAGTTTTTTCAAAAATATTAGAGAGACTTTTTTACGTACGAAAGGAAACCTTTCTCAGTAAACATGACGCGCTTTCAGATTGTAATGATATATAAACACGTTCTTCTAGGTGAGTGTATCTCATTGCGGTATCCTGCATTAGAAAAGTTTTTGTTTAAAAGTGTTTGTTTGTAAAAAAAAAAAAAAAAAAGCGTTTGTTTACCGAACTTTTGTACTACTAGACTCCATTTCTTGTGGCAGTGGTGGTATACTCCATTTCCTGTGGCAGTTGTAGTGTGCAATTATTGTCCTGAATGGAAGATCCTTTAAAACAGGGACCGAATACCGAAATAATAGCGATAAAGGTATTTATATCGGTATAGAAATACCTTTACCTCTATTATATCTTTATTCAAAATATCTTTGAAAATACCGGTATAAGACGTCAAATACCGGTATATTTAGAGGTATTTTACCTTTATCCGACGTCTATACCGGTAAAATACCTCTATTTAAAGGTATTATACCGGTATTCTCTCATCAAAATACCGGTATTTTCATAAGTAAATACCGGTATTTCAGTAGAATCATACAGGTATTGGGGGAAATTCATTGTGATTTTTTCCGCCGAGATGGCTCAGAGGAAACAACTATTTACACGGCAGTTTCTGACCGGGAGGTCCTAGGGTTCGAGTCCCGAGGATGGGGGATTTTCGACACATATTCTATCTAGGTCGAGTTCTGCCGTTGACTGGGAAGTCGAGTTCTTCCGTCAGACGGAGGGACCAGCCAACGGTCTTTCGCAGACATCAACAAGAGCTCGTTCGCTGACCTTGGACCTCACGTCCGGGCGCAGAGCTTGGCGACACATGATAGTGTTCAAAATTTATCGTATTTCTCCGTATAAATCTTGTCCTTTCTAGTAGCGATAAAAAATGGAGAAACGTGTCTTCTTATCCATTAATGAGTCTTCTCACGCATACTAAACTTCATTCTTGCACGAGTGTGTTTATCACTAAATACGATTATTTGCTTAAATTTGATCGTATCACTAACATTCCCGAAAATAATTTTTTCAGTTGGCCCAGTTTCCTTATTCTGCACCATAATTATAACTAAAACAATATTAAAAATTGACATTGAACACTAATAGACATATGAACTCTTCTTATGCGAGGAAACAGAAGCGTTATGTTTAATTCAAAATTAATGATTGAAACATGTTTAATTTACACCCATGTATTATTTAATGAATTTCATTAAGAAAATATATTAATAGTACTATATAATATTAATTAATTTTAATAAATATTTTAAAATATTAATACTAATTAAATTTTAAATGTTTGCATTAAATTTGTGTAAATTAATTTATTATTTTGTTTGTTAATTTATAAATTTATTTAAATTAAACGTTAATTTTAATTAAAAAGTAAAAATTTTAATATTAATAAACTCTTTTTTATTAATTAATAATGTTAGTATATATTTCTTATTATCAAGGAAGAAACACTCTTCTCGAAGTGGGCTCCTCCAGATGTATTTTACAATGTAAGCAACCCACGTAGAAGGGAACCCTTCCCCACATGCAATGTTAATAGCTAATAATAATAATAATAATAATAATAATAATAATAATAATAATAATAATAATAATAATAATAATAATAGTAATAGTAATAATAACATAATAATTTACTATTATTACAAATTTTCTCAATATTTGCAGTTAATGTCAAAATATATTAAACCCTTAATGTAAACTAGGAAAATAACATTTTATTTTAGCCCTATTTATTAATGTATAATTAAGATTTAATTGTGAAATGAAGTAAAAGGAAATCATTTTTTAACAATAACAAAACTGGGCCTGAAAGCTTGAGTGTTCGTGATTATCTCAAGGTGTCAACGCTTCCTCAGTTCGCCGAAGGAGGGGTTGGGGAGGGAAGAAACAGTCCTACGCCTCCGGCCGGCACATACGTTGACAGCCTCTCCATGTGCGAAATACAAAGACATTGCGAAGAAAGAACTTCGAAATGCATTATTCGAGTATGGATAAGGAAACATTCAATTTTCTTTGTCATTCGTCTTTCTTTCGAAATTAAGTCCTCTGATTTGAAAGTTTAAAAAATTATTTTCGTGGATTGGGCATTTTCCAAAGCCCATTCTTTCTACTTCTCGGGAAAATGTGTCCTATAACCGTCAATTCGTTTGGTTTTACTTTTGTAGTCCGGATGGACAGTATTATATAAACATTCTAATTGCTCGCACTCTGCAAATTAAAACTTTGGTAGAAGCAATACCCCTATATCTGACGCCATGTTACCAAATGCATGTTAAAACTTGGACGCTTCAGGCTACATTTTATCCAAGATATTTTATAAAAGAAATCTTTTATAAAATATTGGCTATTACACTGTCATATTTTGTTTATAAAAGAGCTTTGACAAAGAACTTTTACAGCGTAATACCGGGCTAAGTTGTTCAATGACCTCCAGCGGACATTTACGGAAGCTCCACGCAAGCTTGTAGTGAAGAGAACGTCTGTCGGCAAGAGTTTAAATTACTACAGTTGTAAAGTCGGCCTAAACTTCTGCCCAAACACCGTACCAGCCAACTCGATGCACATGCGCGCTTACTTACCCCCGGCCCATCCCTGGCTTATATTCCATCTCGGAGATACCACACTCAGATGCCTCGTTAGAAAAAACCAATAGCCAATATATACAGCTGTTGTACTGCGTTAGGCAGACGAGACTCCGTCTCACCCGCAGCACCAGGCGGCGGAGAACACATCGCAATGAATATGCATAAGAACAGCAAAATTAGCTTGGTGAGCGTACGTACGGTATTGGCCAAAAACATTATGAAATTACAACTTTTTTTTTTTTAATTGAAAATATATTTCTCGCCTTCAAGATTCTGAGGGATAGCTCAAACTCTGCCTACCCTGACGCTTTGCCACTGCCGAATTATCACTCCATGGGGGCCACTCAGATATAGTGATAACATAAATTAATAAAATATGAAAAATGTCATACTACAGCCTTTTTTTAAATTCACATCACCTCAAATTCAATTTTTAAAATAGAACTCTTAAAGTTTTCTTTAGGCCTAGATAATGAACAACAAGACATAACTTTTTTGAGAAATGTAGGATTCATCACCAAGTTGACTCTAATATTCTGCCACTACCACATGGAAATGAAACCGAGGAATGTGCTCAAGTGCATTGACCCTGCATATTGTTCAATTACATTGGCTTGTGAAGTAGAAAAGCTTGCAATGCCGAGTTTAGCATGGGGAAGCCACAAAAATGTGCAGAAACGCAGAACTATTTCTTTGCAGCTTGCTGTCAATGTATTCATAGTGATCTCAGCCCATCTCTAAACTATAAGATACCACTTCGTGACCAGTCTATCTATAATCTGGAAGATTTTTTTTTTTTTTTTACAATGAAATACTACAATATTAGAGCAAAACATTGGATGTTTAACTATTAACAAAGGAGAGAATTTGTAAATAGTGAGATATGCTCTGAAATAATAGACATATGTGCAGCAACAAATATAACATTTACAAGCAAAGTTCTTATTAAAAGCATATGCTCTGTGTGGGCACCATCAATGGCAGTGCACATATAAACTTGTGTATGAACTTGTCTTGTCATTCTCTGATCATATGATGCATGAGCATTATCACAGGCTAAAGAAATCTTATTGGTTCCATTTAAAAAGTCAAAGGTGTGTTGATATCTCTTCAAGAGAAGCTACATATTGCTATATATATAATTTTACATGTAATTTGTATATATTTGTTTTATTGAAAAACGCATCTCAGTATCTGCAATGGTCAGGAGATATTTGACGGGAACAAATGACCGTATGCAAGTAACTCTGTATTCTTATATTTCTTTTATTTGTTTTTTTGTTGCAAAAAGATAATTTTATCAAAATAAAA
>BLKR01012981.1:0-14544 GCA_011170035.1 Teleogryllus occipitalis | reverse complement strand
CTTTCGGCAAAAGTCTTTTGCCGAAAGCAGCGAGACTGACGATGACGGCAAAGCCGTCAATAGCCGGCTATCTTAATAAAGCTAGTTCGTTGACGAAGATGACCTCTTTTATTTCTTCTGATAAGAACGTCAACAACACCAAATCAGAATTCCCACAATTTCTGGTTATAAATCAATAAGTTAACTCATCAAATCAACCTTTAATATTCAATCAAATTTTTAATAAAATTAATGTTGCTTCTGAGTATAGAATAATACGTGCATATTTATTCTTATCATATGACCTTACAAAGGGATGATCGCATGTAGAGGTGGGAAGCCATATTTTTCCGGTATTCTATCACATAACACACAGTGTCTTGCGAGTACTACAACTTGTAGCCTCAGTATTAGTTTGTTGGAAAGACAATCTGATATTTATCTCAATATGGGAGGGGCTCGGGGACCCTTCCAGGTAACAGCTTCATACTTCGACGATGATGATTAAAACATTAAATATATAAATAAATAAATGTATTTATTGGTGGCGAGACTCAGGCCATTTAGCCTGCTCTTCCGCCTGACCACTTTCAAAATTTATATTACAATAGTAAATAATGAAGGAAGTCATTCAATGAAAAATACGTACGGAATTTGGATGCAGGTTCACACATAGATGACAGGAGTGAAAGTGAGGGAGGAAGAGTTTGATAGGAAATCAGGAAAGAATCGAGATGAGTGGAACGGGAGAAAAAAAAGAGGAGAAAAATCAGTGAAATGTTAATAAGTTCTGCTAATTGTCTCAAGGAGGTTTTGGAGAAGTTAAAATTGCGTACGTATTTTTGAATTACCTCTAGAAAAACTAGAAAGGGAGGGAATCTGGTTAGTAAATAAGCAAAAACACATAAAGAGTTCAAGTCCTGAGAGAAACTGAAAACATTGAGTGATAAAGGTAAATGATTTTGCGTGTGCTTCACAATAATAAAAATCATAATAATTATTATATGATAAAGTGTCGTAAAACTATTTGGTTCTTAAAGAAAGTTAAAAAAATTAAAAACATGGATAGAATCAATTCATTTTTAGGAAATGTTAACATTTAAAATATTCCACAAACTAACAAATTGGAAACTTTTAAGAATTTAGGAAATTTTTACTGTTCAGAGTATTCCCAAGACCCGAAAACCCGACCCAACATCTCTCACCCGTAAGCCAAGGATTTATTCTACATTATGCAAAATTACAACGGCTCGGAATCAAACCCACTGTTTTCGATGCACCTTGCACTTCATTTTCATTGTATTTTCAGTAAGTTGATTCACGTTAATACGCTTCTGAAACATCTTGTATATTTGGATGCGTTATGTAAAAAAATAACGGCAAAACGTGATTTTGCAACTTTCTCAACCATAATTGACGCTTCACTAACTACAACTAGTTTGTTTCCAACACTACCACAGAAAGCAAATTTTGAATTTATGTCAGTTGTAACTTCACATACACACGATTTTAATTACAGTACGCACAGTCTCAAATTCACGTAGGGATACGAACAGAAAAGCAAATAATGAGAAATCGTGCACAAATTTCAAACAACCTCTGCCGCTGACATTCTGATCGACGCCGGTTTCACAAACGTTCTCTTTCACGTCAGCGGTCAGGTCTGGCCTGGACACTCGCGATTATACTTTTAATTATTTCCCATGAATCAATAAAAGACGCAGACAAGTTTCACGCAAGCGTGAATGTTTTAGGTGACCAGGTGAGATGGGCCATCGGAAAAGCCAAGGAAATCGGTTGTAATTGTAAACTGAACTGTACAAGTAAAGTTATGTTCTTAGAAAAGATTAGAATAGAAAGGCAGAATATATTGCTTATCAGATATTTAAAAAATTAAAAGTACTGAAATAATGTTAATTTCTGGTTCCGTTGCCATACTTCACTTATCATTTGTCTAATGTAGAATGATTGGAAGTCGTACCTGAAGCATATATTACCTAGAGGGGTTATCTTATAGTATCCGTCATAGGGTCTTCTCTCTTCGACAGTTCGTTGAAATAGACAGAAGATTTAATATCAGGCGATTTAGGAAATATTTGATTATGAACATGGGGAAATGAAAGGCAGCAAAAACGGGATAAATAGGAAACAACAGGCTATGAAACCTCTTAGTCCACCTAAAATTCTCAACGAAGGTACAGTATTTGATATCCGATTTCAATTGGCGGAACGCTAACAAGTTGATCTCGATACTGGCGAGTGCCTTTCAATTTATAAATACATGCAAGAGGAATGTTGTGAAACCTGTGTAATGTGAACATAAATCTAGGTCATGCCAATCATAAATTCTACATAATTAGGTTGTATAATGCGCAATCTTGTCTAATACGGAAAGAAATACTGGTCCCTTAAGATTCCGCATTAAGTAAGTTTTACTATATACAGGTTGGAACAACTAAGTGATAACAACCCTCGTATCTCCTCAATCGTGCAAGATACGAAGATGCCATTTGGACAGTCGATTGGATAAACAGGGGCTACTTAAATACAGCATTCTTCGTCTTTGTACTATTTTTTACTACTAATATATTAAGTAAACTTTGTTTTTTATGTAACCCTGCGCTAAATTTTAGCTTATCGAAATGGGCTTAAAAAGAAAATGTCAAAAATGTATATATCGTTCTATTTAAGCAAATCGTTTTTTAGAAATTCATGGATTTTTATAACGTATTTTGTCATTGATACGGAGATTTTGCATTCGCGCTTTCCTGCTGACTAAATGGGAAACTTCGCCAGTCCGTTCTTCAGATACATGCGATCATTTCCTTGAACACAGTAACAACACATACTAATTTTGCCGCAAGATGACTTCGTTTAAGGAAGACTCAAATGCTACTTTGAGGATTCTAGAAAATTCTTGCTTTGTCACACAAATACTATTCTGTTATTTGAAAACTGTGACAACATATTCTATAATACATTTTAAGTAAATAATACAAAAATAAATGAACAATATCTTATTAATCATAAAAAACAGAAGAAATGAATGCTCTAAGAAACCGGTAGCAGTGCGATATCATTACACCAGCGGCACATTTTTATACTTTTTACACTCCAGGCCTCTGTCATGTTTTCTACACGTAGTACGTGGCCTTTGAGCGTTTTTTGAAAATAGGAAAAACCGTTCATGAAACATTTTCCTTTAGTTTCACAGCCGAGAACAGGCAAGGTCGAAAGGAAAAGTACCAATTCAGTAGAAAAATAAGTCACAAAAACGCATTAATTTCTAAAAAACGATTAATCTAAATACAAAGATATACATGTATTTGAAATCGTCCTTCTGAGCCCATTACAGTAGGCTAAAATTTAGCATAGAATTCCATTAAAAATACAAAGTTGACCTTATATCTTCGTAGTAAAAAATAGTACAAAGACGAAGTACGCTGTACTGAAGCAGCCCCCGCTTAGGCAATCGATTGTCCAAACGGCATCTTCGTATCTTGCATGGTTGAGGAGATACAAGGGATGTTATCACTTGTTCCACCCTATATACACAGATTTGTGGTTAATTAATAACTAATAAAACACCAAATAAACATACAATACAATTCTTAAACAGTAGATATTAAACAGTATGGTTACAAAGGCTCAAGGGGAAGGATGTGCTTGCTTGTACTGAAGGAGATTATAAGAACCGAAATAAAGTTAAGAAAACATGAACAGCGAAAGCATACACGTAGAAATACGTAGCAGAGGAGTATTATTCGGTGTAGTATTAACTAATTTGAAACACAATAGTTCTTTTCAAGTTAATAATTACATTTTCGTTAAAGAAAAACAGATCATCTTTTTCCCAATCCTGGAAATACAAAAGCGTGGCCGAGATATTCGTGAAAACAGAACCAGTCAACTGGGGAACGAATTGAATACCAGAGATCGAGAGGATTAAATTGTTTCCTGGAGCTGGTCAGTGGTTTCGGAGAAAAGCAGTTGGCTTCTTTATGAGACAATGTGATTCGAGACGCGATTCTTTGTTGTGTCGAAAACAAGTTATTTTTCCTTCAGATGGGTTGTGATAAGAACGCTTGCAGAGAACCTTAAATTGTGTCTTTCTATCAACGATACTGGTGTCTCACAAAGCGCGATTCTTTTACTCCCAGAATCTATATTTCCAGGTATTCTACAGTAAACGAGTTACGTGGATTTGAAATATTGCGCGGCACAGCAACAGATAGCAGTGCATGGAAGTGACAGAGTGAAGAATGTTTGGCATATCGCTTCAGCATTTTCACGGGCAGCGTACATTATTTATTCATGGCAAAACTTTAAACTTACAATTTGGAAAAGATACCAGAATACCGCTTGTATTTTTTGAATACTTTCATACCATAATATTTGTTTGAACAATGTTTTTGTTCTGTGAATGGATTATGGCAAACAAAATAGAACCTGTATTGGGAAAGTGTTAATTTTTTTATTATTAAATCAAATGATAGTCCAATGAAACCACTAGCATATTCTTTTTGTAACATACGCAGTTTTATTGTATTTGTAAGAAAATATTAGAACAGCTAAACTTCTAACTAAGCATTCTTAGGTTTCACCATTTTCTTTGTATAATTCTTATTCACACCTTTGCTTTCAGCTTCTCATAAAATTTACACTTACTTGGAAGGAGCGTAGTATTTTGCTGGACGGGGATTTTTGCCATGATGCAACTGCAAGTGAATGTGACAAGGAAATGGTCGTGGTTCGCGGCATGGCGTGTGAATCAGGCTGTCAGTCGAGGTTTACTGGGTCTTACACATTCTAGAAGCATTTTGCGGGGTACGCAAGAGAGAGTGTAGAACCTATCGATTAATATTTAAATGTTAAGAATAGTATGTTCTATTGGGCAATTTATTTTCTTATGACTTTGAAATGTGACAAAGTATTGTACGAGGATAATCAAAAGTGAGGAGTTTTGAATGAATTGTAATAACCAAATTATTTTAATTTGTTCGTATTACATCAAAATTTGCATAAATTATTTAATATTGCAACATTCTAATTAACTAAAATTTCGTATTATATTCTTAAATATTGAATGATAAATAATTCAAAAGTAATATAGAATTTATTTTTCAATAAAATAACTGAAGTGCAATATTTGTAGATTAAAATATTTACACGTTTTACATTCATTTACTATAACACCTCGGGACGTTCTGAACAAGTTGTAAAATGGGTAAATTAATTTCTCACTAACTAGTCATAGCAGGAGTACCTAGAGTATGACAACAACAATATGTTTCTTTACGAACGTTGTGCTTGGATATGTGTCGGTAAAATCCAGTGCACGTCACAAGATTTAGTTTCAGAGTGTTAAAAAGTAGCTTCCACAAAAAACCGAGTTGAGGACGAGAAAAGCCGAAGAAAGGCACTGAGGAAACGACGACGTGCACAGTGAACATCGGAAACACATTCTTCCTTCAAGCAAACACAAGTCAAGGTGGCGCTTGTAAAAAAGACGGCCGGGAACTAGATGCACAGGTATTGTGGAGGGGAGAGCAACAGATCGAGCTCGGAAAGGGCGGGGCGCGGCGTCAATCTCGGGGCGGAAGTGGCCCAGCCTTCGCGGAAGTTTCCATGGGCGCCTCTCGCGGAGATAGCGAGAGGCGCCGGGGTGGGACGGCGATGGAAAGCGACAGTGGTAGACGGCGGAGACGAGCTCGACCCGGGGCGTAGGGGACGGCGGAGGCGGTGGCGCTCCACCAGAGAATGGTGGCGGCATCGTGACTGTAAAGGACCGAATCTTATCTAATCGGAAGCCAGCTTTACGACCAATCACGCCGATTGTTAGAATTGGACTGGGCCGATCCGGGGGTTCGGTTTACAGCCGGTCGGGGCTGAGGGGAAAGGGCGGGGAGGCGTTAAGGAAATTTAGCGCTCTCCCGCGTTCGCCCCGCCCCCTGCGGCCCGGTGACGTGGCGGCGTCGCCGGGCCCCGGCGGTTCGCCAGAGACGACGGGGTTAGACGGAGCCTCAGTCAATTACCGATGTATCTCCTAAAGGAGCGCCGCTCCCAACTACGCGCACCGGATCCGATGGGCTTCGCGCAGACTTGGCTGGGGTTACATGGCGCTATAAATTGTACGAGACCGCCTCTAATTTATTCTCTTCCCCAACAATCAAGTCGCAATGCCATGCATGGCTCTATCTTTTATATACCGAACTATCAAGAAAACTGTATTCCAAAATATTTCATTGAATTATTCTATTTCTTATCCTAGAAGGAAAAAGTACGAAATATTACCTCCTAGTCCACAAAAAAAGAGTGAATGGATATTAGATACTGAGCTATATTTTTGTCCTTTAACAAGTGTACCGTACTTTACAATTCTTTATCTGTCATTCTATTGATATTTCATTACATATTAGTAAACGTTACTGGTAGATGTGAGGAATGTATGTCAAAGACATTATAACTAAATATTTAATCAATAATGGATAATTTAAAAAGCTTTGTAAATAGATTTTCTGTATACCAGCATTGTAAGCTATCTTTTCTGTTGTAAGAAATTGTTCATAAAAGGAAATTTTAAGGCACAAATAATGACGTATTACAATTTTACGGCACTAATGATTGCATCATCACACATTCAGCCAATTGTAGAGAGAGAATCGGGGGGAGGTACGAAACAGCCGACCACTGTTTTCTCACACAGATGTCAAATACCCGAGACGTCACAAGAAAGTTGTTTCGCAAAATTAAGTTTGAATCTCTTAAAAATTTAAAATGATGTTGTACAAAAAAATAGCATATGCAACTCGTATATAATGTTGCTTTATTGCATTCGTTTAAATTTGAAAACTGTCTCCTAACGTCCCTCGTTTTCAAATCATGTACTCGTGCAATAAAGCTTAACATTATAAACTAATTGCATGAACGAGTATTATATTTCTGTAATACTGAAATTACATCTTAATATTAATTACACGAGCAAACAAATTATGGTTACTGTTTTGATTTATTTAAATTGTACTGTAATACTACTTAATACGGTAGATTGAAAATATTTATCTTTATGTGTTTTAAATATTTATAAGAAACAAATACATAATACATAAATTTAAAATAAATTAAAAAGGTTAACAACTACATTATTAGTATAAATACATTATTAGTATCTATTTTTAATTATAATAGTGAACTATGATTTAGTGCAATGTTGAACTTCAAACATTTCAATTCAGATAAGGAATATGTAAAAAAATACATTTTAGATTATTTTGGAAAAGTGATATATTTTTACTAACCATAAAAGAACATTGATTTTGTGCCGCGAATATCTCTAAACATTCCACAATAAAGAAAAGTGTTTTACAATATTGTTTAAAATGACGAGTTAAATATTCATACGTTACGAACATTTTAATGGAAACAAATGTATTACGAAGATAAAAATCTACCAACAGAGGTGAATATCAATATCAACGTGAACGAGAGAACAACTTATGATCTCAATTCGACAGAACCGTTAATTACAAACTCGCGTAGTAAATCTAATCGCACCTAAAACAAATAATCAAGCATTGAAAATAGGAGCAATACACAGTGTTCATTTCGTAGCAACTGCGCAACACTGGTATATGCCCAAACCGATCAGCAAATCCGGTTATGGCAGCTGCAACGATTTTGCTTGACGTGCTTTCCACGTATTCGATAATGTTTCTCTTTTCGAACATTGAAACTGCAAGTGCGCAGAACAAAGGGGCGACCCGCTTTCTGCGCGTCACTGCACACGCAGCCCGCCCATTACACGGCCCGTTCGGAGGGAGGCAATTTTTATTTTAGCGCGCTGGAAAATTTGTCGCGAATGTCACTTTATTTATTGGCAATCGTGTATATCGACATTTTTGCCGTAATTCGCACTATTTATTATTAGGGCTCAATTATGATTCATAGTTGGAGTCTTTATTTAATACCGGATATCTGCCGCCGTTATTGAGCACGCTACATTAAATGCAAACGACTGCGGTCCTTGGCCGCCATTTTGTAGGGCGAGCCACCATCAGTCTGCACCGTCTGCTTTCTGTACTTCCGCCGCGTTACGCGCGAATTCGGCCCAGTAAAATATTGGTGTTACTTCACCACAGAGCAGACGCAGAGGTCAGTTTAGGGAGTAATTTGCTGCGCTGGGAGCGCAGAAGTTAAATACCAATGCTAAAGTCTCTAAATCTCACTAAAACACTCAGTCCACATTCTGAAACTGCTACCCTATCCTTGTGATACTCTTTCAAACTATATAAACAACATTAATGCGAATGGAGGATTATGTACCTTTGATAACTTACAAGCATTAAATTTAATAAATGTAATGATAATAATGATAATGATAATAAATACTAATTACACAGTGAACAATAAGTAGACCGACTTAAAATAAAAATAATTCAACGATGTAAGTAATATTATAATAAATAATACATAGGAATAGTCCTTTTTGGTATATGGAACGTGTATTGTTTTGAATTTGCATGTTGCAACTACAGGAATTAAAAACCAATGCATTTTGTAATTCTGAAGGGAGTACTTATGTACTTTAAACACTATTCTCATGAGATATCATGAAACTATTGATGTAACTATATATTACTACTATACACGGATACATTGTTTATTTTATGTTAAATACATGGATACATTGTTTATTGAGAGTGTTTAAAAGAAGTAGTATTTTTAAATACGTGTTTGTAATATTTAGAAAAAATGCAGACATCACAAATGTGAAATTTGTAATATACATTTGTCGTTAGAATATCATTTCATACAACAGCGGAAAGCAAGATAATTCCAGGAATGTGAGCACATAATTACAGAACGTTGACAGAACATTTGTATCTAACTATTGGAAATCGTGTTAAAAAAGAATAAATTAATATACGATCGTTTGATGACAAATTTTACGAGGCTTTCCGACAACTGGGAATATGTGCGTCATATGATACTTTTAACATTTGTAACAAAATGAATATCACACCACGATGAGAGTTTATTTTAAGGCATTTCTGAAACGAGCAAATGCTATTCACAAACAAAGAATTAGTTACCACTGAAAAGGATGAATTGAAATTGTTTTTCAGTATGAACTATATATTTGTTAGTACTTTGATATAATTGTTGCAGATTGAGATTTAGATTAATAGGAGATAGGATGTCTTAATTTTACGTATATGAATGAAAAACGAATGAAAATTGTTGCAGATTGATGTTTGAAAAATAATTGTCCTTGACCAAATAAAAATTATTAACATTAATATCTCCGTCAACGGACAAGAAAATGCCTTCTAAGTGTAGTAACTGGATATACACAATGATTGTTTTTAGAAATATACATACTGTTTGAATACATCATATCAATCAATGAATATATCATATCAATGTTAACAAATAATGAAAGATTCATTCTTGCTGTTTGTAATTTAAAATACTTGTGTACCCATTAATATTTACATAAAGACAGGTATTTTTTATAATTCGCAATTTTAGATATTTGTAAATTTTATAACAAGCAAAAGAAGAGGGTGATGATTAAACTCAAGTCAACTCAAAATCTTTCTTACTAACCATAAAAACGATTATGAAGTAAACATTTCGGAAACAGCTGAACATATACGTTAGAGCGAAAATTCTCTCAAAATGCTTGGTCTGATAAGAGCAGTGTGAATGGAACATTACCACAAAAGCTGAAAAAGTCGCATTTTCCCACGTTCTTACTCATTGATCTCGTAATACCAGAATAGATGATAAACATACACTGACATTATATTAGTAGACGTAACATCCAAAGTTACAAATATACAGTTTTGTAACAAAAAAACTGCAGTATTCTGTTAAAATTGAAATTTACCGACCCCCTTGTTGGTATCTGGAACAGATGGCACAACACACCGCCTCAAACACCGACCTTGAGGTACACCAAACCCATCGTCTAGGGCTGTGCGGAACTGACTCGTAGTATCAGATAGGATAATGTATATATACTGACATTATATTAATGGAAATACCGTTCAAAATTTCAAATATCCAGTTTTGTAAAATGAAAATTGCAGCATACTGTACAACTTGAAATTTACAGACACCCTACTTGGCATCTGGAACAGGTGGCACAACACACCGTATCAAACACCGACCTTGAGGTACGCCTGACCCATCGTCTAGTGCTGTGCGGAACTGACTCGTAGTATCAGATAGGATAATGTATATATACTGACATTATATTAATGGAAATACCGTTCAAAATTTCAAATATCCAGTTTTGTAAAATGTAAATTCTACCATACTGTACAACGTCAAGTTTAGAGACACCCTATTTGGCATCTGGAACAGGTGGCACAATACAGCGCCTCAAACACCGACCTTGAGGTACGCCTGCTCCGTCGTCTAGTGCTGTGCGGAACATACGCGTAGTGACAGATTAGATAATGTACATACACTGACATTATATTAAGGAAATAACGTTGAAAATTTCAAATATCCAGTTTTGTAAAATGTAAATTCTACCATACTGTACAACGTCAAGTTTAGAGACACCCTATTTGGCATCTGGAACAGGTGGCACAATACAGCGCCTCAAACACCGACCTTGAGGTACGCCTGCTCCGTCGTCTAGTGCTGTGCGGAACATACGCGTAGTGACAGATTAGATAATGTACATACACTGACATTATATTAAGGAAATAACGTTGAAAATTTCAAATATCCAGTTTTGTAAAATGTAAATTCCAGCATACTGTACAACGTCAAGTTTAGAGACATCCTACTTGGCATCTGGGACAGGTGGCACAATACAACGCCTCAAACACCGACCTTGAGGTACGCCTGCCCCGTCGTCGTGGGCTGTGCGGGCCACCGCTGAGGTCACGGCCCGGCCGCGGGCGCGTCCGGTGGAGCCCGAGGGGTGGGGGCGACAAGGGACCCGTGGGCCGAGGAGGCTGCCGACGCCGACGGAGGCGGCGGCGGGGGCGGCTACGGCCTCTCAGGCTCAGGAAATTGCATGACAATGCGCGGGAGCGGCAGCGGTATCACCCGGCGGAGCGGGCACGGGTGGGGGCGGGGACCATTGTCCGACGGCCGCATCCATCACGACGCCGTCCCCCCCTCCGCCGCCGGCGCCCGCACGCCCCGCGCCCTTATCGGCGCCCGCAAAAACCCGGCGCCGCCCGCGGCCACGGCGCCCGCCCCCCCGCCCGCGCCTCGATCGCAGCGCGGTGGCCGCTGCCGCTGCAGTCGCCCCAGGCGGCGCCGAGGTGGCGGCCGTCCCCTTCCCCCGACCGCTCCTGCGCATGGTCGTCCACCGTGGACTCACTTGTATCCGGGAAGTTATTTGCTTTGCTTCACGCGGGGGCGGCGCTTTGGGACGAGAAGAAAAGGGTTTCACAAACGAAGATGCAGGAAGAAACGAGTTTTACGTTATCATAAATCACTATTTACTAAAAACGAGTTTTGAGATTTATATCAAATATAAAGAAAGGTAACAACCATGTGTAACACTGTTTCTATTATTCTGTTCTGTTTGGAGGATGTAGACACCACAAATTCCTCAGCAATGCATGAATTAACAACTTGTAATAATAAATTAATGCTCACCAATTTGAAATGCAATTATACTCTTTGTTTTCTATTGACCGGTTAATTATTCTCATGAATATATCATTGGATGTGTCCAAGAACTGATGCTCTTTCGATAGTTTTAGACGTAGTCAACTGCACGATTGCCGGGAGATTCGCATTCGATTTTCGATCAAAGCGGTCAACTCGTTGATAAACTATAGCTTAATTTATATACTTTATTATTATTATTATTATTATTATTATTATTATTATTACTATTGTGCACAGCAGGATTTTCTATCTGCAGACTTTTAACACACTACAACACTGAAGGCTTGAAAAATCTCAATAAAATAAAATTATATTTTTAAGCTATGTATTCTGTGTTGTCATCAAAGATGTTTTATTCTATCCTCTGTGACGTCATTGTAACATTTGTAAACAGTTCCGACGATGTTGGCGAAGCAGAAAATATTCTTGACTATAGCAGTCAACTGAGTCAGTCCTTGCTGTGAAGTACATCGTGCGCAACATTTCCCCTTCTATTTAAGTTCATCAGGAAATAAAGCGAAAGGGTAAACATGCAAACAATTCATGAGCAATTCCTTGGAATAATTAATAAACCTTTGCCATATTCCGCTATAGTAGGTCATACTGCTTAATTGATTGCGAGAACTTCTAAAGAAAAGCCTAGATATTTCTACCCGAGCAATATATTCGGTCAGCAAACATCTACATGCAAAAATTCTCTCATTGTCGAGTCACCAATGAGAATTTCATATTTGCGTAAGTTTTGTCCAGGAAATGAAAGCGTTCCGTTTGTACGCCAGAGAGGCAGTTCATATTGCTTGGCAAGTCAATGTCTTCCTTAATAACGGCGCATAACACAGCTTTCGTTCGCTCTCTCCATCTGCTCTCTTCGTCTTCTCTTCGCCAGACAGTTAATTATTCTCGTGGCGCCTCGCACCCCTCCCCAAGCCCTTTCTCGCCCCCTTCCGTTCCACTCCCCCCTGCACAATCCCACCCCTCAACACCCCGCTTCGCTATGCCTCACCCATCCCGCCGCCTTTCTTCCCTTCCCCGCCCCGCTGCCGGGTCTTCCCGCTACTCCCCGCCACACCTTCCTCTCCCCGTCCCCTCCCCTCCCCCACCATTCCACAGGCTTCCTTCCCGCCCCCGCAACCTCCACCCGCCGGCGTTCCTTTGTACCTCGGCCCGCGCGCCGCTATCTGAATGAATATTAGCAACGCGAAGCTTGTAATCCGCCACGTATTTTGCATTCAGTTTTAAATCCTACTCAGGAAGTGTATTGTGCTTAATCACCATGTCGTGCCCGCCCCTTCCGCGAGGCGTTGGGAGCGTCGAGGCGGGTCAGCGGAGAGGGCACGGAAAAAGCAGCGTTGCGCCTCCCCCGGCTCAAAGAGCTCTGAGCAAACGTGTATCTTGTCAAATCGTACACAACTGAACCTTTAGTACAAGACTCGTGGGTGAAACGTGTTTGGTGTATTTGGAATAAAATATCAATTGATTGATTATTTTTTGGTTCCGGGCGTGTCATTTGCAATGATTATTAGCCCCTGTAGTGCAGTACGTGTTTTTATCATAGGAGGTGGCAGTGTTTTTATTCCGCTGGTTGGTGAGATTCGGCATTGACATTCATGTCGGCTTGTGAGGTTTTCTTCCATCGTATATCTCCCACCAACGGGTCCCCGCTACTGCTAGGACAAAGCTCTAAGCTTCCAACTGGCCTGTCGTCATGTGTGTTAGTGTGGTGCACGTAAATGCAACTGTGTGTAAGGGGAGAGAATAGAACAGGGATGAGGAAGGAAAGATCGCCCGCTGTCCCTGACTTGTTTGATAAGGCACTGGTCTGGTAGTTGCCTGGTACGAGTATTGATCCAGGCAACTATCAGGCACCAGCACTCCGTTTGATCCGCGGAAAACTATCGATCAGAGGAGCCGGCTGCAAGAATTCTCTTCCAAACAGCAGCTGAACTCTTCCCAGCTACGTAGCTAGTGACGAAAAATCAGCCACCGTCGGGACTCGAATCCCAGGACCTCCTGACCATAGGCACTGCAGTGACACCAGTTGATGCCCTGAGCCACATCAATCGGTAATAGTTATTGTTTTAAGCATTATTTATTTATACATGTGTTATTGTTAGTTCAAAATAAGCAAAAAATGATAAAATATAAGTAACTAGGTTAGCCCAAGTATTTATTGATGTTTACCGTTTATTAGGCATTATAAAAGTCTGTCGTCTATGAAATAATTAAAACTCGATGTTTTAATTAAAATGTAAATTAAATTTGCGTTTAAGTTATTATTGATGAATCATAAAGAAGTGTTTCGAACGTAACCTAATATTTAAGCATATTACAGTTTTAAGCGAAGTATTTGACCATTAAATCGTAACAAAAGTTGCGAGATTTCCTTTTCTTTTAAATAAACCAAAATAAATCATGAAAATATTATTCAACTTACGATAATGATAACCAACAATAGAAAATGAATGTATCCACATTATGTTCTTGAAGGTTAATATTTCTGCGGAAAAGAGACTTCAATTTTCCATTCAAAGGAGAAGCACAAAATGAAATGAAGCAGATTTGTCTCATGTAATATGAGGGTTTCTTTTTATGGCAGCAAGACGATCATAAACAAACAAAAAGTGAGGTGTCGTATTCTGAAAATGAAGTGTTGAAGTCGATTTCTGAGAAATTAATAAAGTTTATGAATTGAGATTTCTTAATTGAAAATCAATGACAAACTTCTTATTAATCAAATGTCAAAATTTTAACAAAGTTTTTAAATAACATATTATCAAATTGTAATATCGTTACAAACTAGAAAATGAATAAAGAAGTTTAGAAATTTAACAGAAGTTAATATTATGAATGTTGCTTTAATTTCAAACAATTCATTATTGAACTTTTATTCTTTCATATAGTTTTCATTTTTTTTCAAAA